>ML786035.1:146783-167836 GCA_009831015.1 Picea engelmannii | reverse complement strand
CGGAAGAGTAAGAACAATTTGCCACAATTTCATTGAATTTGGGTAAGACTCACACCACTCGGGTTCTCCTCCACATTGTTCCCATGTTGCAACCATGTTTTTCCTTGGATATGACCGATGTAGAGTAATAATAAATCTTTCCATTTCACCTTCACATTTTCCTGTATCACAGTCTCTTTCATTCTCTTCTTCAAAGTAAGAAGGAGGGCTGAATAATTTTGTTGCATTGAATACTAGAAAATCTATAAACCTGCCATTGAGACAATCAATCAACTTTTGGACAAATGCTTTACCCAAGTGAACACAATATTCCATAGTACCTCACCCAAGTGAATTAGGTATAGGTTCAAATCTTAACATATGCACATGTGAAGAACCTGTATTATCAATAAACTCCAGTTTTCCATGTTTTGATTTCTTCAAAAAATATGAAACATGTTGAGAACCTTCTCCAAACATATCTCGCAAGAATATTCTACGAAGAAATTCAATAAGAACATCTAATTGCATACCAATAGATTTTATATCAATATGTTCCTCTTGAAATCATTGACTCAACTTATTTAGTTCAGTTAGAACATCTCCCAACAAATGAATACAAAAATGAACTTGAAATATTGTTCCCATTTCGTACATCTTTTTGTTACCATGTTTTCATTCTTGTAATAATGTCGACATAATTTTGACAAGCCTGTTCATCATCTGTCCCCTAGAAATCCATCGCATTTGATGAATTTGAAGTACCTATAACTTATCAATTTGAAATAAGTCCATTAAACTTTTGAGTTCTCCATGCCTCTTTGCAAATTTTTCCAACCAAGAATATACTTTATTGGCCAACTTATCGATATAATTAAATTCAGGAAAATGATTTGTAGCATCAGTTATAGTTTGTGCCTCACGATGTGCTACAGAATGAATGCATAACAAATGAGGAACTCCACGAAGCAACTTGGTAGCCAAACCTTCATGAATACCCCTCATAGATGAAGCTCCATCTGAACCAAATCCCACCATTTTATATTTTGATAAATCCATTCCAGTTAATAATCCTCACATGGATTCATACATTGATTGTGCAGTACTATCTTTGATTTTCATAAGACGAATAAATGTTTTTGCATGTGTCACTCTTCCCCCATCCATTGGATATGTAATACATACAACAAGGTTTTTTTCCATTGTTTTATATGTGCTTTCATCCACTAGAATAGAATAAAAGGGACTAGAGCAAATTTCTCCCTTCAATATTTTCCAGTAAACCATTTTTGCTGCAAGTAAAAACTCTTTTCCAGATGTGATATTAGTATATGAAGAGTATTCATTGGTTAAAGTCATATTGGGTGTTCCCTTGTACCTTTGCAAGTTACAGAGGGCTTTATACAATTCTAAAGGTAAATCTTTTATAGCCACAAATTACATAGTTTCCATCACACTCATTATTCTGTATTTCTCAATATCAAGCATGAGTTCAACTTGTTTTGTGATAGGTAAATATTATTTCCTTATTCATTCTCCAATAGTTGAACTGAACGTTTATGAGCCTTAGATACAACATGAACATTTAACCCACCTAATTGGATTGTACTACTACCATCTCTTGCATATGGTGAATGTCCTTTGAATTTGGCAGACCATGAACACTTGATGTGCTCTTCACCATTTGAACCTATTATAGGATAAGCCCATTTGTGTATTAATTTCCATCCATATTTAAATATTCTTTTAGAAGCTACCCCCTTGCCTTTGTTTTTTGGAATACCTTATTCTTCAATATTAATCTCATCCTCAAAATCAACATTTTCTTCAATATTTGTATCAAACAAGTGTTATTTGTCTTCCATGTTTTTTAGGTCTACCAATTCTAGACATTTATTCTTGATAAATTGGGTGTTTTTATATAGAAATAAAAAATCATTAGAAATAGATGAAAAAATATTATATTGTATGATAATAATAGAGAGTTCAATCATTATTAAAAATGACATTCACATAACTAAAGTAAAATTGTTACATAACTAAAGTAAAATTGTCATTAACCTAAATTCTTGTCAATAATTATAGTAAAGTATTGTAATTCACTCATTATATAAAATTTGCATTATGGTGAAATTTTGTTTATATTTATCAATTATATAAAGAAAATATTAAATCATAATAAATTATATAACATTTATTTATTCTATTATTAACCAATAAATTTATTTTCAAATTATTTAATTTTAAAATTTATTTAATTTATTAAAATTTATGAACTAATATTAATTTTAAAATTATATGTTGTAATCATCATTATCATTATAAAATATAAACCATAATAAATGACTTATACAATAAATACTTACTTCAAACTAACCAAATATTTCATAATGTGCTCATAATGTGCATTGCAAAAGCATCGTTCATAATTAAACTATGTCTATATCTATTAAACTTAGTTAACACAAATTGGTTATTTTTTCTTATGAATTATAAATTTATTATTATTGTTATTTTATAAACTCAACTATAAAATATTTACCTAGTACCAATACCTACTCTAGGTGATGATCACATTAAAATTAAAGGATGTGTTTTTCCTAATTAAATTTCAATGTATTATTAGTTGACATAGATGCTGCAATTATAAAAAACATTGTTTCCACAACTATTTTCAACTAACACATTACACTATTAGTTTAAACATAAAACTATAAATTATTCCATTAATATTTGTGAAAATTATTTATTCAATCCTTAAATTTTAATACCAAACATCAATATTAAATCACCATATCCATGGATGTTAATCATCATGTTGATTATTGAGGAAATGTATGCACATGGGAGTTCTAAATTAAGAAATTATTATGTCACAAAGAATATCATTATATCCAATAATCTATTCTTAAAATTCACCATTATAATGATTTACCAATTACAAAATAAACATTATAATTAACAAATTTTACAATTTTTAACATTCTTACCCATTCCATTATATCTTTATCTACACTAATCTAGTTGAAATTTAACTTATAATTAAAACATTCTAATTAGATTCCATAATAACATACTCAAATTATTTCTAATTTATTTTCCAAATTTCATTTTATTCAATCTAACAACATAGAAATTGTACATATATATAATATCTTTATCAATTCTTTTATTACTAATTGCAACTTTTCTTTAATTTAATTTACTTAACAGAAAATTGCACACAATAATAATTCAATTAAATGTTTTTTTCTTCATTTTATTGAGTAAAGTTAAACATTTGTAATTATTATTTGAATTAATATCTTATAATTATATAATTAATTAACTAAAACTAAAATAAATATAAATTAATAATCAACTAATAAAGTTAAACATTTGTAATTATTATTTGAATTTTTTTTTATAATTATATAATTAATTAACTAAAACTAAAAGAAATATAAATTAATAATCAACTAAACTAAAATAAACATAATTAATAATAAACTAAAATTAAAATAAACATATTAATATACAAGGTATAAACATTAGCAATTAATTAAAATAAAATAAATTAATAAAATACTCAATGGTGGATGATAGGAAGAAGGAACTTTCAACAGATTTGTGGAGAAGAAATGAGGGGGGCATTCTCCGTAAGTGGCAACCCAAAGTTTCAGATCAATTTTAGTATTGATAAAACAATATAATTTGGTAATAACCTTTTACACATGGAATGGACAAGTACAGACCAACAATTTTTGGTAATTTAAAATAAATTCTAATTAATTAACTAAAATTAAAAGAAATATACAACTCAAAGTTTTTTGTTAGAGAAGAAATGAGTGGATCCACAAGCCACTCACAACTCAAAGGTTTTTATTAGAGAAGAAATGAGTGGAGCCAGAGTTCACTGACAACTCAAATTTTCGTATTAAAAAAACACATTGAAATGGACAAACACTTTGGATAATTTAAAATAAATTTTATAATTGTATAATTAATTAATTAAAATTAAAATTAATATAAATTAATACTAAAAAGAAAAACATAATTAATAATCAACTAAAATCAAAATAAACATATTAATATGCAAGCTACAAATATTAGCAATCAATTAAATAAAACACTCAAATAAAACACTCACACGGGATGATTTTGAATAAATTCATGTGAATATAATTGGAGGACACCATTTTGTTTAGTTTAAATTCTTTGTTCGCTTGACTACTTCTAAAATGATTTTATATCTCATTTATTAGCTACACACAATTTATTCCATCATGAAATCAGCATTACCATACAAAATTTACTCAGCCCCGGATTCAAACTCAGTTCCAGTACCAATTTGATATCCTCTAAATTCTAATGTACGCGGGGGAATTGCTACTTGGAATTTATGATTGATACAGAGTGGATCGGTTCAAGAACCCACAAACCGACGATCCCAAACATAGGTTTTGTAGAAACAAAAAAGGTAAATCACAAGGTTCACTAAGATTAGCTCACTGGAGCAAGAGTCGCCATACACAATGCAGACGAGAAGATGACATAGAACAACAGAGCTCTATATAAGGTCTCGCTTATGAAATGCTTAAGGAGCTCTATATAAGCATCTCACTTGACTACTTCTAAAGAAGTTTTCCGCTGACATACGGTGTAAATCCTATCTTTGCTTTTCTTGCTTCTTGGTCAACAGAAATAAAAGAATTATGAACTGAATCAACTACGTTTTTATTGGTGGGTCTTCTACGGAGCTCTCCACCCCAGTGAGTAGGTAATAGTTCGGTATTGTATATGATATTTTCACTTATATCCGGTGGCGAGAAACACAAGCCACACTAACATATATTGGGATAGCCTTCAAATACAAATATACATCTCCCTAGAAGGAACACAATGATAGTGCATAAAAAATAGTATTGTGGAGAATAAATGAGCCGGCTAGATTTTCCGTACAACAGAACAAAGATAAACCTACAATAGAACAAATATCGAGAACTTGGGAAGGGTTTCCTTGACAAAAGAAATTGACTTACAGTGTGTAGTAATATATCTCCCAATTTCAAATTCACAATGCTCATTCACTTCCAATTCACAACACTAGTGGTTTCTGGTGTTTAGAGAATTCATCATTTGATCTTTCATCTCGTGTGTAATAAATAGAATATGCATGCATGCATGAGCTCCATAAAAATAGGATTGTATTGTAGAAAAAATATAACAATTCTTTTTTTGAATTGACTTGACATATGAAAATTTGGTAACATTTTTTTTTTTATGACTAAGATATAGAGAAAAAGATTCTTAACATTCTTTTTTTATTACTAAGATATAGGGGGAAATGACTAATAAACTAAAAAAACATATTAAAAAAATAAAAAAATAAAAAGGAAAACTTATTAAGGAAATTTCTAACCCATAAAAACAATGAAAAGTGAATATATCAGGAAATTTTTCCTTGCTCTTCAAATGAAAAAATATGAAATAATTTATATTTCAAATTTGACAAGTGTTTTTTTATATTAATTTTTATTTGCATTGAAAATAATTTTAAACCCTTCTATGAAGGGCTACAGGGCTCTTGAAGGGAAATGAAGACCTCAATTTTGATCCCTGGAGCCCACTATCCGTTGAGAAGAACATAGATAGGAGCTTCTGGTGAGCCTACTATCCATTGAGAAGAAAGTCAATAGGCGTTGCTATACAAATACCTCATCTACATAAGGACCAAAATAACCAATTTGGGCGAGAACCCTAGGCAATTTGTTTTGATACTTCAGGGTTTCAAATATTGATTTCGTGAATTCCAATGGAATTGTAATGCCAAAAATCATATGACTAGCTTATCTCATGGGTGAAAATTTCACTTTGACGATGCTAAAACATTGTTCTCAAAGATGTTTTTTAGTGGAAGTTCAAGTCCCGCATTGATTGTTACTTTTCAGCCAAAACAACCAATTGACGTTCGAATCACTTAACACTATATAGGAGCTGGGAGGGCATAATTTATTCTGAAGCATATTTCACATAATTTCTTTTGAAGCGTATTTCAGAGCCAACACAAGACCGATAGATGATGTGGTTAATCCATCTGATGCTAAATGGCACTTTCATAATCTATATTTCATTATAAATCCAGGAATGAAAAACAAACAAGTTAGTAGCATGTTCGTGAAAAGAATCACTGGGGACACTACAAACTTGATTATGAGTACAATCTATAGGTCAGGCATGGTAGGATATTAGTGACCAACAATTTGATTAGGCTGTGAGAGATTATTCATTGAAAAAGTTAGGAAATTAACTGATGACACAACAAGGATATGAGCTGGAAGAGGATGAAATAAGCCTGAGAACGAAGGTGGGCCATGCTGACATGGTTGACATAGGTGAGAGGGAGAATATCGTCGTCGATGTGCTTGGTGGCGATGAGGGATCAAAATCCTTGTGCTGGAACATCAGGGAAAGGAGAGGGAAGCTTGTCAACAAGGTGCGTAGAAAAACAAGAGGTGAATCTCGTTGATCTGCAATGTAATGAATCGAAAGGGAGGGAGCATTGTTGTTATGTGATGAATCGATGCAAGTGAAAGGGAGTTATCTGGTGAAAGGTGCACACACGATGATGGTAATCACACGATCATTACTAATGTATCAACATTTATTGCACACACCTTTCCAGTGATAAGAATGTGTGTAGTGAGGTTTAGCGAAGCACGTTAGCATATAAGCCAAGTTTGAAGGAAGGAAGCCTATGTATAGGCAAGGAAATTAATGGAACGTCAATGTAATGGTGGAAGAAGGATGTGTGCATTGGTATGCTATGTATCAATGCTCAGAAAAGAAAGCTTATTTTCTTGGAGAGATGCTCAGACAAGAAAATTGGGAGGTTGTTGTGCGTGTGCAACAAGCCGACTTGTACCTTCTTGTTTGCAACAAATTTTCTTCTTTTAATTAATTTGGGGACGACTTGTCACTTCTTATTATAATTGTTTAGGGCTTCTTAACCATGATTCAGGGTTTCCATATTTAAGATGGCATATATCCTCAACCGTGAGGAACCACTTGGTGTACCACCTACCATTGGAAATGACATGATGAGGACTATCCCTATATGAGTGTGTTACATGCATTTATACTATCCTTCATCCTTGTTTCCTTCAAACAAATTCAAGCTTCATGACCAAAACTATAGGGTTTATCAACCTCTTAAACACTTGACCATATTTCCAAGGATTCTTGTAGACTTGCTCAAAGTGTATTCCCATGAGGGCCATGCTTAAAGCTACGCCATAAGGGGACCACTTTGGAAACTTCTCCAAATACACCCATCACTTCTAGATTCTTCCAAACTTGATTCGAGACTTCTTCTAGGGTTGACCAAGGTTGACATCAATGAAAACCAATTATCCAACAATTATTTGGTTGCATTGTGTTCATTTAGAATTTTGTATATGCATTTAGTTATGGGTATCAGATTCTAGTTAAATATATGTTTAGTTTGTAGTTGGTAAGCTACATGAATTAATTAGCAGAATAAATTTTCAAATTTATATGTTGTTTTTCTGCAGGTAATGTTCCTCAGTCAAGTATGGGTACACTACAAATTGGTATCAAATCCACATGTTCAACTGATCCTGCATAGGCCAAACTTAGCATGAAAAAGCTAAAATTGCATATTTAAAGCTCATAGAATGTTTGCAATGTGGTTGTCATATTTTTTTAGGAAAAAGTATGAGGCGATTGCCTATAATTTTGGTGAATTTCAACTCAGGGATTAAAAATCCCCAATTTTAAGCTCTAAATGTGCATGTTTGGTCTAATTTTGGACACTATAGAGAAACCTGGGGTGAAATTGGGAGAAATTGAGCAAAAGCCCCAATTTCCACAACGATATTCGTTGAGGATTCGACATAAGAAGTAACTTGAAGTTCAAGTGTAAAGGTCGAGTCAATATGCACCAGGCCTAAATTGGATGCATCAAGCTTAATTTTGGGTTCCATGGAATCCCTCGCAAAATTTCAAAATTATGCATTTTTGGTAAAATTGGAAAAAATTTGAATTTCACAAAACTTGGGTAATTTTTCGTACCATGATGTCAACATGATGTGGAGGCCATGTCGTCGTAACATGGAAGAGGTGACGTGGACTACCACAATTGCAAGTGCGTAGAGGAAGCCAGTGGCACGGTGGCAGGGTCTGCAGTGCACATGGTGGATCCAACAAGTGACGTGGGAGTCACATGTGTAGGGTGGTATTACCCAATACCATAAACCATAAACCATTATCACATGGGAAGTGAAACAGTTTTTCTAAGGACCTTATATGATGTGACACCATTCAAATCAGGTCACATAACAAGGGTTTTGAAGTGTGACACCCCAAGGGGTGTGTTAACCCTCGCACATGTTTGGGATATGACATGACCTGTCCATTGTAGATCTCTCCTAATATTTGTCATTTGATATGGGGCACATGCAAGTTGGTGTGTCACATGATGGAGGGGTGTTAAACCTCACACATGTTGGTAATATGACACAACCTCTCCATCGTGGATCTTGCCTAATCTCCACCATTGGATTGTGGAGGAATGCCCGTTTGTGTGCCAAGGTAAAGGTGCGGTATGGGACCTGCCAATCCCCACATCCAATCAAATGGTTCCATGTGAATACCTAGCAGACAAGGTGGGACCTATGTTCCATATGAATTCAAGGGTGTGCTAGTTGGGAAATCAGTATGGGTGGGGCTCATAAAATATTAATATTTTATTAATGTTTAAGGCTAATGTAAAGGGAAAAGAGGAGAGCAATAAAGGGAGGATGATGATGAAGGTTGATGGGGCTAGTCCAGGAAGGCCAGGAGGGTGACATGGCATTACCTTAGGTTTCCATTTGGACCCAAAATTCCACATTAGTAGCCACATAAAAAATTATGCCATATAGGAAAAGTTGTCCTACAGTTTAAAAAAAAATAAGTCTAGAGACATTTTATTATTTTTTCCATAATTGAAGCAGATTAATTCGGGTTGAGATGAAACATCTGGTTTTTTTCTACTATGAGGAGATCTACAAAAAATATAGAGGAGGATACTGCCCATTTTTACTTGTGTTTGTCAAAAATTGCAAAATAGTGGTTTTTAAATATCTGGATCCAAATCACTGGAAGAGATCCAATATAAGATGAAATTCTTTGAGAGAGTCTGAAAAGTAGACATGGAAATAACCCATGAAGGAATTGAATAAATTCTATGGGGTTTGGAATGTAGATGCTAAAATAGGCCAAATACACTATTTGGGGCCACTTTTTGGGGATTTTTGGGATTCTTAGAGGAGGAAAAGGGTCCCGAGATGGAAAATCTAGAAAAGCCTATTTACTTTTCATTTTATATACTCATCAATACAAAAAAAATTGGTTTAGTGAAGTTTTTCCACAAGTGCATAGTTTGGGAGATAGTCAGTTTGGCTTAAAAAAATTCCGAGTCTAGAAAAACAGGTGAAAAAGGACAAAGTTGTCATTTCTAGATTGTTGCAATTGTTGACTAGAGAATAATATTTACAATATGAGAGTTGTTATGAATTCCATTTCATCAGTTTTATCTGTCTCTTACAAAATTTTCTCTGTTTCTTGACATATTTACTTCTACAAGTGGCAGAACATGGTGTTCAGGGTTAATTGCACTAGAATGAAAAATGTACAAAAAGGGGTAAATTAGCAATATTAAGATGAATGTAAATTTCTACTTAGAAGTCATAATTAATAAATAAATAAGTCTTTGGAAATATCTTGGAGAGGCAAATCCATCTATTAACCCATAAATATTGATTTGGGCAGTTCAAGTTATACCCAACGCAAAAGAAGATGATTGGTGGCATTAGAAAGCAAAGAATTTTAGGCATTATTTTCCATAATTGTGTATGTATGTATTTTTGTCTAATAGAAATTTATTTGCATCCACATTTTCATGTATAATTTAGAGGTATAGGAAGGAAATTTGGTTCCTATATGAGAACCACAACCATGGAATATCCCAAAGGTCCTAAAGTCATGAAGAAGATTTCAGAGGAATACCTTTCAACATGGGAAATGATGAGACACAATCTAATGGAAGAAGATATAGGAAAGAGCTTTTAACTATGAGAAGTTTGTCGAGGTAAGTGAAGATTTATAGGGTAGATAATGAAAAAATTATGAAATCTCAGGAAGAGATACTTCAGAGTCTAAACATGTTGCATAGGTAAGACAATAAAGACTCTAGAAAAAAAAAAGAAACTAGTGATAGACAAGTGAAAACATCCCAAATGCATAGAAAAATGAATGAGCATGGGAATGAAAAGTAGTCAAGGACCATGAGTAGGAACCATCATTCAATAGAGAATTCCACTAGGAGAGCTCATGCAAGTTCAGGGATAGGAAGCAACCCAAGTGTGTCCTTTGTGAGGAGAAAGAGGAGAAGGCATGTGGGAAACATCTTGCAAGGTGAACTCTGAAAAATAAAGAAAACCAACTTTCAATGATGAGCATAGGAAGGGAGAAGAGGATAAGTATTGACTATTGGAAATGAAGAAATATTTTCAGTTGCATGATTATCCCACCAGGGTAGAAATAAGAATTATAGCCTACCACTTGCAAGGAAAGAAAACCATGTGGTGGGATCAAGTTAAGCAAGAAAAACACCCTTATAAGAGGAAGGTGTCATGGAGGAAGTTCAAAGTATATTTCCAAGAGAAACATTTTCTGATCATTACTATGAAAGAAAGATCAAAGAGTTCTTTGAACTCAAGTTGGGAAACATGACAATGGATGAGTATGAGAAGAGGTTCTTTGAATTACCAAAGTATGTGAAATTCATAAAGGATGAGAAGGTCAAAATAAAAAGGTTTAGAATTGGTTTACCCTCTTTTTACAATGACAAGATACAATATGATAACCCTAGGACTTTGGAAGATTCCATAAGGATATCAAAGAACCTTTATGAGCAGAGCATAGGAAGACCAGTTTTCGAAAACACTTGGAATGGAAAGATGAAGGGTGAAAAGGAGAAAAGGAAGAAATGTTTTATGACACCATTTTTCAAGAACAACTCCCAAGTAAATCATCAACGATAGTCAACCCATAATGAGCACAAGATAGCATACACATTTTGGAAAAGGTCAGGGAAGCATCCTGTACAATGTTAGGGATGTGAGGGAAATCACTTGTATAGGGATTTCCCTCACAAAGGTGAAAGAATGAGGATTGTCCACAACATTTAGGAGGATGAAACAATTGAATATATGGGAGGAAGAATTCCAAGTATTTATGTAGCCGTGGAAAATAAGCGATGAAAGTATAAATCTCCCATGATTGAAGTGGAAGGTAATATTGATAACCATCCCATAGAATTTTTTATTGATTTTAGAGATAGCCATAGTTACATAAGCTCTAACATTGTTGAAATATTTCACTTGCAAAGGAATAAGCATAAGAAATATTGGTTAATTTAGTTAGCTACAAGGGCTAAGAGAAAGATCAATGAGCCAGTTAAATATTGTCCAATAGACATGAATTGACTCAATACAAAGGTAGATGTGAACATCATACCATTGGATTCATATGATTGTCTAATTGGCATGGATTTGTTGCAAAAACAACATGTTTTCCTAGACTATTACAATAAGACGATAACTTTTCTTTATGAGGGAGGGCAATAGGACACGATTCAAGGCATTCCAAGAGTCATAGTTGTTAGATAAATTTCAGCCATGTAGTTGAAATGAGTTTTAGGAAGCAATGTCATTTTTTTGTAGCCCATATGGAAGAGGTAGCTAGAGATAAATTGGAAATTATTGAAGACCATATGGTCTTGAAATATTTTGAATATGTTTTGGGGGAAATCCCATGATTTTCACTAAAGAGAGACATTGATTTCTCTAATTATTTGGTGCTAGGAGTTTCCTAGTGTATAAGGCACCTTACAGAATGGGCACACTAGAATTGAAAGAGTTACAGATGAAGCTTGAAGAGTTTTTAAATAACGGGTATATATGACCAAGTGTGTCACCTTGGGGAGCACTGGTTATTTTTGTGAAGAAGAAACATGGAACTAGGTTATGTATTGGTTTCAAACAAATGAATAAGGTCACAATAAAGAATAAATATCATTTTCCAAGGATTGATAATGTTTTTGATCAACTGAAAGGTGAAATGATATTGTCCAATATTGACTTGAGATCAGGTTGTCATCAAGTGAGGATAAAGGAAGATAATATAAGCAACAAAATCATTCAGAACAAGATATGGGCATTGTGAATTCGTAGTAGTGTCATATGGGATATCAAATGCCCTGATTATTTTCATCTGCCTAGTGAATGGAGTGTTCACAAAATACCTGGACAAGTTTGAAATTGTTTTCTTGGAAATTATTCTCATTTACTCAAGGATATAAGAAGATAATCAGAAACATTTGAGAATGATGCTACAAGTTTTGAGAGATCATAGGTTGTATGCCAAGATAAGTAAGTGTATATTTTATCAGAAAAATATTCACTACTCGGGGCATATTATTTCAGTAGATGGGATAACAATTGATCCTAAGAATATAGAGGTGATTAGAGGATTGCCAACACAAAGAAATGTGACATAGGTCATATCATTTATTTTTCTTTCTAGTTATTACCGAATATTCACAAAGGTGTTTTCAAAGATTGCAATCTCAATCACTTATTTGAAAAGGAAGGGAGTGAAGTTTGAATGGACTCTCAAATGTGAGGAAAGTTTTATGTGGTTGAAAGATATTTTTACAAGTGCACTAATATTAAAGATTGCGGATCTAGACAAATATTTTGTAGTATGCATGGATGCATGCAAGGAAGGGCTTGGTGGAGTCCTCAGTCAAAAAGATCATGTGGTGGGCTATAAGTCCTGGAAATTAAAGGAGAATGAGAGGAACTATGATACACATGACTTGGAATTAGAAGTAATTGTACATGCATTAAAATGTGGAGAAATTACCTCATGGGGATAATATTTGAGCTAAGGACAGAGCATTGTGGCTTGAAACATTTGTTTGGAAAACCAACCTTAAATGCCAAAAAAACTGGATGGATGGAATTTCTGAGTGAATATGACTTTTAAATGAAGCATATAAAAGGAAAGGAAAATTAGGTGGTTGATGCACTAAAAAAAAGATCTCATGAAATGCATATTTAAGCAATTATCATGTTCAACACATACTTTAAAGACATAATTTTATAGGAAGAAAATTCATATCACATATACTTAAAATAAAAGAAAACTTACAATAAGGTAATGTACAATAGAAAGTTATTTATTATGAGCTGAAAGAGGATGGAATCCTCATATACAAAGGAAACATGCATGTGCCAAATCTAAATGAGCTGAAAAATATAGTGTTGAGGGAAATGCACAATGTGCCATATGTTAGGCACCCGAGATATTATAAAACAATTGCATCTATAAGAAGCCAATACTTTTGGCCAGGAATGAAAAAGGAAGTGACTAATTACATATCCATGTGTCTAGAGTGCTACAAGGTGAATACATAGCATAGACATCCACTGGGGATGCTACAAGAATTCACCAACCATTGTAATATTCCTAAGTGGAAATGGAAAGTGGTTACACTTGATTTCATTACAACGTTGCCCAAAACAATGAAGATTTTTTTTTTTAAATTTTTACTTATACAACTAGCAGTTATGATTATTCTTTATTATTATAATCATTTAGCACATTAGCTGCATAAATAAGATCACTGAAAGAGAGGCAATCATAGAATCAATAGAGACGCACAAAGTAGCCTAGGAAACCCTCATGGGGGAGAAAACCCCAAAACAATTCTTCAATATAGATAGACCAAATACTAAACAGAAGATCCTCCTCTACTCCTTCACTAGGAAGAGTAGCACACCACTTAACCAAGAAATACCAAGAGATAGACCAAAAACCATCCTTCAAATCACACTTAGCTATAGTAATAGTTCCTCCAAGACTTGTGCACTTCTTCATAGTTGCAGAGCTAGTGTGGCATGTGTGTCCAAATGAGGCATTGACCTCTCTTTAAATAGTGGTTTGGCCAACCTATATTTAGGTATGGGCTGACCTGTCGCTTTACCCTCTTAATTTACATTTAGTTGTTAAGGCACAATAGGGATGACTTTTACTAAGGCACAATAGGGCCTAATGTAATATAATAATATTATTCAACTCTTTCTCATGTAGAATATTCTTCATAATTACAATATTTCAACACTCCCCCTTAACAAGAAGGGTATTATATTAACAACATTAATAACAAATGACTGGAATCAATACATCATCAACATCGGGAACATTTTCCATCATATCTATAAATCATTGGAAGTTTTTCTCATCATCAATATCATCATCATTTGCATCATGGAGTTGGAGTAACATCATCATAATCATCATCGGCGTGAAGCTGGAACATCAACATCAATAGCACGAAGCTAGAACAACAAAATCAACATCATGGAGATGAAGCAACATCCTCAACAACACGAAGATGGAACATCAACATCATCAACATCTATATGTGGCAATAGAATGAGGCAGGTGCATCAACAACAACACCTGTGGTACTCTGATAGACCATCATTACCGGACCTTCGGGATCTCCCTAGAAATCATAAGATTCCCTAGGATATAGAATCCTAATTGAGCTACCACTATTGACCACATATGGCATATACATGCACAAGTACTTTGATATATCATCCTTACCGGACCTTCGATATTTTCCCAAGGATGATCAATCCCCTAGGATATAAAATCCTAACTGAGCTACATGTTGTTGGTCAGGATACCATAGTATCATGAAAATCATTCCCCCTTTCGAGGGAGATCCTTTCATACTACACCAAGCGTGTCTCGGAATTACTCAAACCTCACACAAGATAGAGGCTTAGTCAACACATCTGCAACCTCCTCATCTGTTCCAACATATTAGAGCTTTACAACTCCCTTCTGCACCATTTCACGAATGTAGTGATACCAGAACTCTATGTTATTTGTCTTATCATGGAACACTGGGTTCTCTTTCATCTTTATGAAAATTTTGTTATCACATATAATCATGGTATCTTCCATCTTCAGATCAAATAGACCCGTCAACAACTTTCAAAGACATATGGATTTAAAACTAGAGGAACACGCTGCAATGTACTCCACTTATGTCATGCTGGGAGCATTACAGGGTTGCTTCCTACTTTTCCATGAAGTCATGGTTGACCCCAAATTGAAACAACATCCTGAAGTGCTCTTTTTTCCTTTATGGTATCTCATCACATGCTTTGTCGCTACAAGGTGAACATATCTGGGATGCAATAGACACTGACTCAATGTGTTCATAGAAAAACATATATTTGGCCTGGTATTCGTTAGATACATCAATGAATCAATAATTTGTCTATATAGAGTAACATCAACTATTTCTGATGAAGTATCAACTAATAACTCTAGATTCATCTCCATAGAAGTGGACATGGATCTATTGTCTATCATGTCGAATCTCTTCAGAATTTACACAACATACTTTACTTGATTAAGGAAAATCTCTTCTAAGTTCTTCCATACTTCAAGACCTAATAAATAGTGCATCGAGCCTAGGTCCTTCATTTCAAATTCAACGACAAAATTCTTCTTAAAATATGTGATGATGTTTTCTTCATCTTTCAAGAATAATTCATCCACATATTGCAGCAATATAATTGGTCCATCATTATTAATCTTGAAGTGAAGGTTGGGATCATATTTACTCTTGGTAAAGCCCAAGCTCATTAGAAAACTATCAATCATGCCATACCAATATCTTGGAGATTTCTTCAACTTGCATACATGAGTCTTCATGTCCTGTAATTTGAAACCAAATTTTCACATCACATTGTACCAACATGGTACACTTGCTCAATTGCAACTTAATTTGAACAATCATGTGCTAGCTCTATGCGCTTTCTACAAAGCACTTTCTATCTCATTGCCTGAGAGTATGTCCTCTACTTTTTTTTCAATTGTTCCTTTTGGAACTGGAAATCTGTACCTGCAACATTTATTTCTGAAATTGAGAATGACTTCTTTATTCTCACTATAGTTTTTGAACTCTGAGAGTATCTCCTCTACTCCACCATGGCAACAACTTCATCTAAAATTGAGAGTGGATCAATAATTGACACCGAGGGTAGTTTATCCTCTTTCTGTGGAGGTAACTAAATATTCTATTTTATTCATCTCTCCATGGCCCAACTCATGTACCGCACAAAATGGAATTGGAGATAACTCAATATCAAATACAAGTATTTTCATACCTGCTCCCTCTGAATCTCATATTGTGTCGACTTATTTTGATGAATTATGTTTTTTCTATATATACTTCTTATGATTATTGAAGAAAGTGTCTCATCATATTCTTCTCCCTCTTTTTGGGACAATCCTTTGGAAACAAATTAGGCTTTGTAGATATTTATACTATTATCTGTGGCATGCTTGATCTGTTAGATCAATATTGGAAGTCACCACTGACTTCCCTTCTGGTCTCAAGAAAAAAACTGTATCCCAATCCTTTTGACTGGCTTACTCCTCTGTCACTGAAACGAGGGAATCTTCTTAGAATATTTTAGGTCTCCTAGAGGTCTTTGAAGCTACGATCTAGTCTTCTCAACTCATGGAATTTGTCCACTAGTCCCGAAAGATGTCTCTTTTTCCCATCTGATCCTTTCTGAGATCAGGCTTAGTCTGATTCTTGATTTTTTTTGAGTTTATAAAAACTTCATAGTCTCTGTAGGATATACTTGGTGTTGAATACCAAGTATTAATACGAAAAGATGAGTTAGACTTCAAACAAATTCTTCTTCTTGTGAAGGTGGCTTCATTATCCATTAACCAAGTTTACTGTAAGTTATATTCTAATGTTCGGTCATCTTTGGAGCCTTCTTCTTCTTACAATCAATCTCCATATGAGATACTATGTATCTCAAAAGTAGCTTCTTGTTCATCTTATTTGGTACATGGATGTATACAGACATATATACAACTTGGATAGTCTATTCCATGTCTCATCTAATATGTTTCCTCCTACAACTGTCACTATAGCTTCCTCAAGTTTATCAATTGTGACCTACCCTGATCAAGAACAACAAGGGAGAAAAAACGGACAAGAATAATACTCTTTATAATAATAATAAAAAATAGCAAGAACATACAGTAGCTCCTTTAGAGATATCACTTGTGAATTTCCTGAAAGAAGGGTAAAAAGTAAGAACTACAATAATAAGGAATGAGAGAAACACTCTTCTAGTTTTGTGATCAATCATTCCTCCATGGTAACCTGGAAAAAAAAAAGTTTCTCCTCGAGGAGATGTTAGTTATATCTAGTAAATAATTACAGTAAGAATTTATCTCAATAGTTCTCACATGCTACCAAGTATTCAATAATAAAACTTTTCAAAGATTTCTGTCACAACTGTAGTGTTTAGTGGTTATCAAACTTGATATGTGTAAATTTAAATCTTATCAATTTAATCAATCCAACTTGAAACTTGGAGTCTTGTCCTCAAGAATGAGTGTGTTGTTTTTTTTCCAAATATACTTCATTCAAGATGACAAGTATTTTCCTCAACCTGTCCTTTGTACTAATACAATATGTTATATTGACAGAAATCTGAGTTAGGTTATAAACTCTATAATCTCAACTTTAATCAATCTAATACTTTGACTTTAATTTTGACCAATGGTTAGTATGATAACTTCAATAGATCAAAATGAAACCTGGATGTTCATGATATTACAATAAGGCATCGAATTAATCAAACCTGGGGTGCATAGTTCCTCTGAATGTGTTGGATATGAGATCCCTATGGATCTATGATTATTGTTTAGACAAAATATCCTTTCTCATGCAAATACCCTTTAAAATAATGATACGGTTTAAACATATGTAAGTATATACCTCTGACAGTATCGACAAGTAGTGGCACCATCCAACAACAACACCTTTAAAACTTCAAATGTGCGACAACTTGTAATTTAAAGGTAGATGGAGATTTTCTAGGGTAAGGCGCACTAGGAAAATAAAAATAAGTCCCAACTCTTCACAAAAACTTTTACTACAACTGGTACTGCAACTGGTGTTGGCATTGAAACTGGTGTTGCAACTGGCATGAAGGAAATGGAACTGCAAATGCAATTGATATTGTAATTGATACTAATACTACAATTACAACTGATACTGCAACTGCAACTTAGGGTTTTATGAGAAAACCCTAATTTTTCAAACTTCGAATTTCAAAATTATGATCTAGGGACTAGATGCACCCTCCTAGGGTGAGTTCCTAGATGTGGTTACTTCCTCCAATTTCCTCCTTAAACAAGGAAAACGTCACACTTAGGGTTTATGTAAAAACCCTAATTTTGCAGCAGTTCCAATACTGAAACTGAATCTTGGAGAGGCTGTGTTGAAGCTAGCCACTTCTTATAAACTTTGATTTGGTCTCTTTCAATCCTGCTCTGATACCATGTTGAATTTTTACTTATACAAATAGAAGTTGCGATTCTTCTTTATTATTATAATCATTTAGCACATTATTTGCATAAATAAGATCACTTAAAGAGAGGCAATCACAAAAACAATAGATACACACAAATTATCTCGGGAAACCCTCATGGGGGAGAAAACCCAACAAAAAGTTCCTCAATATAGATAGACCAAATACCAAATAGAAGATCCTCCTCTACTCCTTCACTAAGAAGAGTAGCACACCACTTAACCAAGAAATACCAAGAGATAGACCAAAAACCCTCCTTGACATCACACTCAGCTGCAATAGCAGTTCCTCCAAGACTTGCACACTTATTCATAGTTGCAGAGCTAGTGTGGTGTGTGTGTTCAAATGAGGCGTTGGCCTTTCATATAAATAGTGGTCTGGCCAGCCTATAATTAGGTATGGGTCGACCTGTCACTTTACCCTCTTAATTTACGTTTAGTTGTCAAGGCACAATAGGGTTGACTTTTACCAAGGCATAATAGGCCCTAATATAATTTAATAATATTATTCAAGTCTTTCTCATGTAGAATATTATTTCCAGTTATAGTATTTCAACAACAACATGATTCCATCATGGTGGTGGTGGACAAATTAAAAAAATCTGTACATTTTATTCCTATGAAGACTTCACACAACAAGATCAAACATTGCATAGATTTACATGAAGGAAGTTTGCATGCTACATGGAGTGCCTGAGGAAATTGTTTTAGATAGAGATCCAAAGTTTACATCCAATTTTTGGAAAGGTTTGTTTGAAGGCTTCAGAATAAATTAAAATCTCAGTATAATGTATCACCTAGAGTCAGATGGGAAAATATAGAGAAAAAAAAGAATAATTGAAGACATGCTTAGAATGTTTTTGATGGACCAACCATCAAAGTGGGAAGATTATATCCACTTAGTAGAATTTTCATACAATAATGTGTATAAAGCCTCATAAAAAATTATCCCATTTGAAGCATTGTATGGTAGGAAGTGTAACACACTAGTGAATTGGGATAACCCCAAAAAAAGAGTTTTCGTTGTCCTATAATTGTTAGAGGAAATGGAAGAACAAATGACAAAGATTAGGTAAAATTTAAAAGCTTCCCAGGACAGGAAAAAAAGTTATGCAAACAGGAACATAGTTTTTAACGATTTTGAATTTGGGAATATGTTTTTCTCAAAGTTAAAGCAAAGAGAAGTTTGATAAGATTGGGTTTCTTCCCAAAGTTGGCAGGAAGATATTAAGGACCTTTTCAAATACTAGAGAAGATAGGGCCAATTGCATACATGCTAACATTTCCTGCATCTATGAGAGTGCATAATTTTTTTCATGTATAATTATTAAAGAAACATGTGCTTTACCCTAACCACATAATTGATTGGACTATGAGATAAGTGGAAAATGAAGTGGGTTTTCGAGTGGAACCATGTTAATCCCTAATATTGGCTCATTACCCCTTAATTGGGGCATATTATATTAGTAATGTTATTTTATTTATGTCGGCTTTAAGCCATTAGTTGTAATTATACCTCCTAGTCTCCTATATATACCAAGGAGACATTTTCATTTTGAATCATCTTGTACTTGAACATTTAAGTGGGGTAAAAGGAGGTTGCCCCCTTGAAGAGGCTTATTATCTGAAATTGTCTCTTTTTCAAGGCGTTGAGTAATTTTTCTAAGGTTTTTCTATGCTATATTGATATTTGGTTCTTAACATATGGTATCAAAGCTCAAGGTCTTGGGGTTTCGCTGCTACATCTGGGACACCTTGGCATTTTCACTATAACATTTTTTCTACAATGTTTCATAAGGAATGTCTTGGAGGATATTTAGTACACGAACCAAGGTACATTGGGTTCAAAATTCAATCCTGAGGCCTTATACTTTCGGAGATACAGCCTGTCCAAGATAGGGTTCTGGAATCATCCTGAAATGAGTCATTGCGGAATTTTCACTATAAAAACTTTTCTGTAATGTTTCAGACCGTAAAATCCAGAAACTATTTACATAAATCAGTAAGGTATCTGCGGTAAAAAGTTCAGCTTCTAGGTCATCATAAATTTGTAGATACACCCTGTGAAAGATAGGGTATCTGACTAGTCCAATTGACTAGTCTCATGAAGGTGTTCCAGGTAAAACAATCATAACTTCTTCCTAGAGTATCCAAATTGAGTGGGACTAGTTTCATTGGATTGTGGATAGTCTGTAGTATTTCTGGTGTGAGTTTCCAAATTTTATATCAATTATTTTGTGTGGGGAACGCTATACAAGTGACATCTCCTGGAAAGGAAAAAAATCGGTAAGTTGTGGGGAAGTTACCATAAATTCCACTTGGCACATCCAATTTTGATCAGACCTATGGAATTGCAGAGAAGAAATATCAAAGAACTACATAAAAGAAAGTTCCATACCTAGAAGGGCCAAAACTTGGGAGATACAACAGAATAAATATTGTCTAGCAGAACCACCTCAAAATCAAGGTTCAAAAGTGATACTTGGCCAACATGCCACCAAAAAAGGGAACTTCTACACCAAATAAGCCTCCAGAA
>ML786035.1:46212-142157 GCA_009831015.1 Picea engelmannii | reverse complement strand
TCATCTTGTACTTGAACATTTAAGTGGGGTAAAAGGAGGTTGCCCCCTCGAAGAGGCCTATTATCTGAAATTATCTCTTTTTCAAGGCGTTGAGTACTTTTTCTGAGGTTTTTCTATGCTATATTGATATTTGGTTCTTAACAAACCAGTGCACATCCTAGAATGAAAATTCAAAGTGCTCTAGAAAAAATATTAATGGGTGGAAAAGGGTCAATGGAAGTGCTACGATCTTGAAGATGCAACATGAGAGCATGAAGAAACTATGTGGGAGGAATACCCACAAATGTTTTCCAATTTTGAAGAAGATAGAAGCTAAAAATGCAATACTCTTTTTTGGGAAACTAGAGTTCTAGAGCCATATCTTAGAATTCGCAGTTGCATGCATCGATAGCCTTGATAAAATAATGGTGTATCCTGATGGACTAAAGGAAGTGAAGGGTGTGCATTCCTTAGGTTAACAGGTTGAGAAGAATGAATATTATGGTTGAGAATACTATTGGAGAGTAGACATATTTCATAATTTTATTTTTTGAATATTATGATGTAAATTTGTATATGTATTTTGGCATGGTATTGTGCACTGAGGGAGGTGCACAATTGTAGGGGAGGGGGAATGTAACATCCCTAATATAATACTCATTTTAATTAATGCATAATGTAGATAGGAATATGGCTATGGGAAAGTGATGTAATATATGAATTGTATTTTCTGATTTTAATAAATATAATGTGATGCTAGATTATAGGGAATATAGATAGATATGGGGGCTGATTTATCCACAAGACGAGTGTCTATGAGGGGTCCAAAGTGGATATTAATTATGGGTATTAATCCAAATCCATATTTTTGAATTTTATTATCATTGGGGATAACTTCTATTTTCTATTTGAGTGTATGAGTCCAATCATTAAACTCATGTAAGAGCATAGCTGTGAGAGTCACATCCCATAGTTATTGGAAACATGGGAGATGCAGTACAATCAACATTGGGAAGAGTGAGAATTCAAATGTCTTGGGAAAATAGGGGAAAATCATATGGGGAGAATACACAATTTTTCACATTCATTTTTTTTGGATATGAACAACAAGGAGGGAGCAAGCAAAAGGAGAACTAGAGTTAGACCAAGAGGGATGAGTGAATTTTGGAGCATGTTGAAGAATTTTTGGAGTGTTCTAGAGTGGAATGCTAAATATCCACGTTCACAAGCCTAAAGAGTGAACTCCTAGGCATGTTTCATAATAACAAGAAGTGTTTTTATTGTTTTCTTGGTAGTTTTTCCTAGCAGTGAATTCCCTTCAGTTCCCAACAGAGAGATTCCTGGTTATTTGTGCTAGAGAGACCCCAATAAAATAATGGGAGGCCCGATGTACTGAGAGAAGTGAAGGAGTACATTCCTTAGGTTGGGAATCTCAAGAGGAAGGGAGCTGGAGGAAATTTGGGATAGTTGTAGGATAATACCAGTGAGTTGTGGGATTTTGAGTTGTGAGGGGACTATGAGAGGCACCCTTCTCTTATGGATTCCTTGCCCCAACTTAGGGATGCATGGTGTTGATATTTGGAATAGAAACTCTATGGTTTGGTGGAACTTCCTTCCCATGCAGTTGGTTGCAAAAGACTTTAAAAAGAAAAATATCTAAGAGTTTATTTATTTTCTAAGTTATCTTATGAGTTTTATGGTTGTGCATGTTATAATTTGTATGAAAATGGTTTTTATTTGTTGTTGTAGATGATTATTTGTCTACATTATGTTCATTTAGAATTTTTTATATACATTTAATTATGGATATCAAAATCTAATTAAATATGTGTTTAATTCATATTTAGTAAGCTACAGAAATTAATTAGCAATTTTTTTTTTAATTTATGTGGCTTTGTATGCAAGTAATGCTCCTCAATTAATCTTGGGGATGTTACAAAAAACAAGAAAAAGTCAAATATATGAAGAAAAAATCAAAAAATGATATCATTTCCCAAATCATCGATACAATCATCGGGTATTGGGTAAAAAGTGTCAAGAATTAGTTTTTCTCCAAGCACCGACATTGAAAGGATGCATATCTAGGAAGTGTCAATAAGCTCATCGAGGGTTGGTAGAAATTTTGTAAGTAGAAATTTTTCCCTAAGAAACGATAATCATATAAGGTCGACATTTTTGTATAAGCATCGATAGTTTTTGGAGTTTCGTATTTTCCATTGAGTCCTGATATGATTTTGGAGGCCTACATTTTTGTCAACTCCCGATATCATTTCGAGTGTAAAATATTTTTGTCGATTCTCAATGGATTTTGAAATATTTAGAATTTCGTCGAATCCTTATAGGAAAAGTTCACCAAAGGTGAATCAAGGGTCAATACAAAATTTTAATAGAGTAATTTTTCTCTAGACGTCGAAATAATATTCTCAAAATATTCTCTTCAAGGTTTTTTGAAGAGGTATCAAAATAACAATCTTGGTGGGTTTCGATGCATCTATCATCGATTCCTAACCTATGAAGTAATGCATGCTGATTAAGCCGAAGGAAAATTCCAATAATATGCTTTCTATATTTTATGAAAATGTGTTGAAATAATGAGGATTTGAAGCCCTTGATGCTCATTTTTTTTTATGACTACCAATAAACAAGGTAAAGAATGACAAAGAGAACAAGTTTCAAAAGTGCCAAAATGAATAGAAAGTGATATTTTCCCCTCCGTAAAATATATATATATATATATATATATATTCTTAATGCAAATTTAGTAGTTGGAGGTATCATTTAAACAAAAAAAATTATAGAAACTGATTGGAATGACTAAGATTTCATCCTCTCTAGGAACTTATATTTGGTCCTTGGAATTTAAATTTAAACTTGGATAGTCAATTTCCTCACTTTTCATTGTGTTTGAATGTTCATCATTGTTATTTTTTGTTCTCTAGACTTGATGCATCGATCATTGTATGGATTTTCAAGAAATATAATTAGTGTTTGTTATTCATTTTTTTATCTCCTTGTCTCTGGTAAGCAGTTTAATTAGGCTCAATTCCATTAATATCAGGTTCCTATACTTTCAACAACACTTCATCCTCACCATGTTCAATTGAATTATGTTTAGATGATTGCCAATTTCTTATAATAATTGCATGGATGGATGGTATTATTATGGGTACATTTCGACCAGGGAGATCCTTGGTTCGATAGTCTCCCAAAATACTAAGAGGGAAAGGAAATGAGCTAGGGGAAGAATCCAATACAATGTCCATAAAAGGATCAAAGCCAATAAATAATGTAAACCCAATAATCAAGCTTCCCTTGAGGAAAGCGTTTGTGTAGCCCCCAATATACAAGGGTACTGAGCCAATCACCAAAACACAAGTTCGCTTGCCGAGATGTAATGATTTATTTATGAAATTTAGGGATGAGGATTACTCTTAATAAACATTACATAGTGACATTAATATTAGGGAGATGGATGATACAATGTTTCATAATATTTGAACGTCTCAGTTTTGTTTAGTTGAAGTGAGGGCCCCAATGTTTCTATGCGTTGAAGAATTAGATTGGATCACCATCCATACGGATTGCAATAAATGTTCATACAATGATGAGAAGGGACATTATGTGGGGATATTTATTACCTAGGAGGTTAGTAAGTATTATAAGTTCCAATAATCATAAGTGTTTCTCAACACTGATTTGTGAAAGAGTTTCATGACCAACATGACCAACATATATTGGTAGAATCCTATCCAACTAGTGGAAAGAGGGAAAAAAAAATCTTCAATCGATATGTAGGGTGGTACAACATTATAGTTTTATGAGAAACCTACATGTACATCATGGTAATTTTATGTTGATTATATGGAGAGAAAGTGTGCTCTCGGTTTACTAAGGCATGGATGCCATTGGGTCACACAATGGACACCACTGGAAATATGTTCAATTGGGGATACATTATCACCAAACATCTTACTGTTATAATTGAGAAATCTCCAAACCCCAAGCCTAGTGAGGTTCCTTCATTTTACATGGATTTCTACTTTCTTGACATGATATGCACCATAAATATTTTTTCTAAATTAAACCTTAGTTGGAACGTTTCAGAGGCCCTTATTCATGTTTACTTCAATATTTTGTGGGAAAGAAATATAAAGGTCTTATTCCATGATCTGTGACTTATCCTTGGTTCCCCTATAGTCTATTATTTTTCAACAAGAGTTTCCAAGTCTATCCAAGAAGGGAAAAAATATTCTTTCACACATTGGTAATTGGTACATAAAAGAGAAACATACATATCTTTGGATATTCAGTGCTACTGGTCCACCTCACCTTCTTCTCGCATATGTTATTAATGATATAGTTCTTGGGAAAATGTGCTATCAAACTATTATTCAAATATTTATTCGTCTTTGATTAAGGATAAGAAGAGGACCTTCATTACTTATGGTTTTCATTTCAGATAATATTTTTTTAAAGATACAACACATGCCAAGTAGGAGGGTCTAATCCATATAGAATATGGGTTTGACATGGGTAGTTGTAGGAGACATGACCTGAAGGGATTAGTACCTAAATATTGATCAATATTCTTATGAATGTCCATATTCTCATGGAAAGTGGAAAGAAGAATGATTTATTGAGGATGCAAAACATCGAGGACAATTGTTTGGAGAGGAAGGCCACCCCTACTCTCACAATTTTCAAATATTTATATTTAGATGAAAGGGTGGAGGTAATAACCTAAGGAGAAGCCACCAATAGAGAAGAAGAACAATCTATAAGAGATTAAAATATACGGTTGAAAGAATAAGAAGAGATCTAGTCCATCCAAAAAGAGAAAAATAGATCATTCCAAGAGCAAGAGATTCAACATAAGACTAAATAAGAATGGAAAAACAAGTGTGAAGAATATACTACTCAAGAATATATGGGCAAACAAATAAGAGAGGAAGAATATGAAAAAAGAAGAAAATGATTGGAGGAAAAATAGAGAAAATAGAGGGAAGAAAAGAGCATGGAATATTTGGAAGAACAAAACAAGGAAGAAAAAAAAATTCTGAAAGAACAAGATGAGGAAGAAGGGTAAGGAAGAATCATGAGAACCTATTGTACATCCAATAGAATCTCATCGCACTAAGACCCCTCCTAAAATAGCAATTTACTTGACTCAATAAGAGGAGGAGGTGGTGAAGACAATTGTTCCCATTAAGAATATTGAAGTTTCTCGTAACACTAAAAAACTATACCAAGGGCCCATTGTGACTCATTCCACTGAAAAATGTGAAGGCTCTAACACAACTCAATAATCTGACAAGAAGAGTGAGGCTACATTTGAAGTAACTGGTGAAACTAAAATACTCATTTTAACCCACTCTAAGGAAACTATTCTACCTTCGACAAGGAAAGAACCTGGTTAGGGCCAACAAAAAGAATACACATTAGCACCAATGTGAAAGTAAGCATCAAGAAATACCCAGGCAATGGACAAAGGAAAATAACCTATTATGGATAGTTTCCATATCCTCGGTACCATTGAGAACATTTTTTCTAGGAGAAATAAACGAATTCTCAAGCTAATAAATGAGGTGGAATATGTGGAATCTATTACCTATGATCGAAAGAGGAAATTCATTGTTAAGAGGATATAGAAGAAACAAAAACTTAGTCTAGACAATGTTCTGTTGTATAGTTCCAAGAAATCCTTTTACGATGCCAGAAAGGCCAAATTGAGTGAGATACTGAGTATTTTAGTATCCACATCACATGAAAAAATTAAAAAGGATATAACAAAGGAAATATAAGTGGAGGGTATGAAAACATAATTGAAATCCCTCAAACATCATCTACATTATTACAACAAAGACACATAGGTTGTATCCAATTTTATGGGAGATATTTTAGAAGAGCATGCTAGGCATGAGTAGCTAAGAAAACATTTTTTCAAAAGGAATAAAACTTGCAAGAAGAGATGTTACGGTTTTATGTAGCACATAAAGAAGTTATCAAATGGAGAGAGAAAGGTGTCGATTTCTTAGATCAGATTGAATATATCAAGGCAATCCAGAAAGATCGAGGTGACGAATACCATGGAATTTGAATTCTAACTGATGATACTATATATAGGATGCATGGAGATGCTCAGTACTAGGTGAATTTATACATTGAGTTGAATATTCAAATGGAGGATCAATGGTGAACGTGCAACAAAAATTGGGAAAGGAACAATCAAATAATGGTCTATCTACAGTTGGCAAGTTTTGGGTCACTAGAGGATTTCCAGTGGTTTGAAGAAGTGATGTCAGAATTCTAGCAAGCTACCCAAAAACATGAACAACATGTAAAAATTATATATGCAATAGAGCTTCTCCACTTTCATAAATTTTTGGTCTCTAAAGTCAAGAAAGTCAATAGATTGGAGATATGGATTCCAAAAATAGAGAAATAGACTCAAAACTTCAAAGAAAGAAAGGAAACCCTCAATATTTTGATGGATCAACACCAGTTTCTTTACACTCATGTGTGTAATGAATTATTTGCACAATGGTATTTCTATCATGGTGAGCATGCAACCATAGATTCACCTAGTTTGCATGAGTCATCTTGACATGCAAATTTGATTCAGTTATTTCAATTTTTTCTTAGTCTGACAATACTATTTTTAATCATTGAAAGTTAAATAAATAGAGGCATCGACGTCTTTCATGGAGGCTATAGGATTGTAGAATAAATTATGGACTTTTATAGTTGAAAACTATTTTGAAGTGTAGTTCAGAAGCTCTATATGAGCCAATATGGTTTTACTAAATTCAGGTGCCATTTTATCTTATATTGTGGATTATTTTATGAACAACATAATATTTTGGGTGTTTGTAGTAAGAATTTGAATGCAATTAAGATTATTCATTATGCTTGAACACATTTCTAGAATATTCAATAAATTATTAATGGTATTAGTAGTTGATATGTTATAGTATTTTTTTTTGTCTCATGTTTAATTTAATTTCTTTCTATTTATTAAGTTATTTCTTTCCTTGATCTTATCTTATCTAAAATCTTCATGTATAGTTATTTATTTCTAGGTATAGATACCCTCAAATAGGTTTTATTGACTATGGATATAGATTATCCTTTAGCACATATTACTTTCAATTATTAGATCATTTTCTTTCTGCACTTATACAAAAAAAATAATCAAAAAAATAAAATAAACACATAAAAGAATAAATTTAAACAAACTATTAAATCCCATCGAATGATTAATGGACTGTAACATGGAGGGCCATTCCAAAAAAAATAAGGGGAGTCTAATTGGGCCTCATCCTTGGGATTGATCCCTAATGTTGATCATTGGGAATCCATCTTCCTCAATACAGAGAAAAAGAAGCATAGATGATTTTAGGGGATAAATTTTGCAAATGGGTTAATTTTCCATGGTTTTTCCCAAAAAAATATTCGTCAATTTCCATTTTTCTAACAACGATTCGCCCAAATTCCATATTATAAAATTATTTTACCTTAATAATTGCCAAAATTTTATAGAAACTATATAAATACTTAGAAATTTGAATATTTTTACAAAACTATCACCAAACATTTTACATTTTGTATATTAAGGACTAGTAAGATTAGCCCAGATTTCTACATTATAATATACATTTCCATACTTAAAATTATCCCTGAAAATAAGTTTTATTACAAGACTAGGTCATTGATGATATCACTCTTATAGGAGCCATAAATTGGGCATGAAACCATAGTGTAAATGTTTAATTGTAGAAGAATCAATTTATGTTTGCAATATTTAGAAGTTTGGTTTTTTATTTAAATTTTTCATTAGAGTAGATAAATTTATTTTAATTCATTTGCATAGAATGATGAGGTTCTCTTTTCTGAACTAGAACTCAATAAGAATATAATTTTTATTTAGTCAATACAAGGACCTTATTCCATGTATACAACACATGGTACCTTGCAAGCTTTATAGAACCCTGGGTTGATGATTAAATGAACTACCAGATTGAGTTTACCCCTAGATTTTATGATGTTAATTGAAAACACAACCACTCTAAATGCATGGAAGGTAGAAAAAAAAGGTAAGTATTCAGGACCTGTCTTGGAAAAAATTGAGAAAATGAGTTTCTCTTCTTTCTCCATCTTGTCTATTCCAGAAAATTTGAGAAGAAACAATATTGATTTAAACTTGGTGAAGAAATATTGGATAGTTTCAAAGCTTCTCAGGTTCAAATTAATGAGTTTATTCTCTAACTAATGTACTTGCAACACATACTGCTTCATGAAGAGTCCTTCCATCTTGGTCCATGTAAGGCCTTAGGATTATATCTCGAGTGCGCGCACTTCCACCATAGTCTGAATCAGACAAGAAAGACACTAAGTACGAATGAAGAAACGTACGTCTTCATATCAAAATGGATTTAGGGTTCCTTGGGTGTGTGACATTCCAAGGGATGACTCCACCCAAGGTGCCTTGTGATGAAAATCAAACAATGGACACTTTGATGAAGAGTTGAGGGAAAGACTTGGGTGCTCCATCGATGACGAGAAAATCTACTAAGGCATGGGGGACACACTTAGGAAAGTCAGATTGACTCACCTAAGGGAAACATGAACCCAAGTGGACAAGTTGGTTCAATGGATAGGGTGCACCAACATGAGGGGTTCACAAAGGATGGGTGCACTGGTCCCAAGGGGCACAATAGTTGATGAGCACATGGGGTTCTTTGGGAGGCTATGTTTGTGAAGAGGCTCAAGGATTCATTTGGACATGGGTTCACGAAGGGGAGCGACACCCCCAAAGTACATGATGGTTCTCTATGGTAACCTTTGGAGAGCCTATAAGAGAACAAGGGTGCACTACCAAGGAAGGAAAAAGTTTTGGCAAGACAAGGAGAGATAAGGAAAGATCTATGATTCTGAGGAAGACGAAGAGGAGGAGTTCCCTTAAGGATTCAAGTCACTCAACTCTAGGAGGACTTGTGTTTCCTTGAGGAGTAGGCTTCGAAAGATATATCTAGGTTAATTTATCTTGGGAATATTTTGGCTAAGTCTAGAAATGTAGGTATGTGGAGGCATGTGTGAGGTAGAACCAAAATCTATGAAGTATATGGAAGTGAAGAGATAGAGTCTACTAAAACAAAGAGATGTAATTTTTTTGGTTGGGGGAACATATGAGGTGCACCATAGGTAGCTAATAAGATAATTGCGACATAGATTATTGTGGTGAAAAATATGTTCATGAGTGTCTTGCTGAGGTGAGGTGAGTCATTTGACTCTGTCGAAGTTGTAAACTGAGCTGGTAGTTCTCATGTTGTAACGTTTTTGAAATAGCAAAGACTTAATTGGGTGTTAGGAACAGTTTTTTTCGCCCGCACTATATCTATGTTTGTCTTTCATATATTCCATTGTTGTTATCTTAGCTTCTCATGTTCATGGATGTATGCTTAAATATGACTAAGTGTTAAAGAAGTTAACAAATGTCTAATTATACAATAGTTTCACTAGAGTAGGAGTGTTACTCATTGGTAGCCTAAAACAAAGTATGGGTATTCTCTAGGTGAAGAGGTGTAGTCTCGATGAAGTAACCTTGGTGTTTCCAAGAAACTAAGTGAGAAATGTCTTAGCGTTGTACTCCCTCAAGAGGTGCACGAATGTAAGACACATTGTGGGGATGTGACAGGTGGTATCTGATCAATTTGGTTCTCTTCACCACTCTTGCAGTAAGAATAGTTATGGAGGGATGCACTTATTGAGAAGGTTGTTACTTGTGAAGGTTGTTCATTGTGAAGTCAGTTTAGTGGTAATGTTCATAAACTTGGTGAATGGTTTGGTGTAGTGAAGTCGTTCATCAAAACATTTGCATCAGACTTGTGATATATGTTCAATTGATGGTGCAATGGCAAGGTTGAGCTGGGTGCACACATCGTGTAGATCGAGAGAATATTTTGTGGTGAAGTGAAGCACTTGGACAGGGTGGGTGACCATAGAACGCATCGAAAACATTGTTTCCTAGTTGATCTCATAGGAAAAATTGGTTGGTTTTATTCGTGACAGAAGTTGATACTGGACCTATTGTGCACACCTTGAGAGACCAAGCTCAAAGTTCATTGCAAACACTGAGCACTTGAGAAAGGAATATGAATGTAGGATATGTTGCACAACTTGTCATAGATATAACTATAGAAGTTATCATGGAAGAAAAATGTTTTCTGGGTTGCAATAAGGTGAAGAAGTCAGGTGCATTGGACAACTTGGGGTGACCTAGATCATCTCTACAGAAAGCAGTTGGCTAGGAACATTTCCATCATGATGTCTTCATGTCATGCATCATTGAGAACAATATTTGAGTTGAGTTGGGTTGTTGGGATCACATCCTTCGTAAGAGGTAGCTCTTCACAGATTTACAATAGTTAATTAGCAACAATATGAATTAAAGGTCGGGCAATGGTGCATGGCACCTTGAAGTAGAAACAGTCAAGTTGTGGAGATGTAAAGACATTGGAGATGAGTTTGGCTAATTACATGAAACAAATTGGACTTAGATGGATTTTGGAAGTGGATGCATGGACTCATCCTTGTATCGCAGTGGAAATTGGTTGAGGTGGATTCATACGAAGAGTCAATTGCTTGGGAAAGAAGATTTCCAAGACAACATGACTAGAACATGGTTGCAACGAAGGATGCCATCGAAATGGTATGGCTAGTTTTAGTTCTTGCATTTTCCAAGTGTTGTAGTCAGTTATTTGAATGGAAGACAGATGACTTGGTGGTTCAAGTGAATTATGTTTCTGAGGTGAAAATGATAGATTTTAGGGTGAATCAGGTGGTTCATATTTGAAGAATTCATGTAGTAGTTTTGGATGCTTTGGCTGGGTGAACATGTGAAGAACTTAGGACAACTTTCTTAGATGAGTTGTATGGTGTACTTAGATATATTTGGATGCAGCCATGGAGGTGGCTTGTGGAAGCTACCTAACTCTATAATGAGGTGCATTGTACATGTCACTACGGTGAAGTGGGAAGTGAAGTTTTCTTGTGCTGAGTGGAGAGGATGGGTGAGGTGCCCCAATGCTTGGTTCCTTAGCCATATTTTTTGAGTCGAGTGGTGAATTAAAAATTGTCTAAGACAATGCCAAAGTTTGGATGTTTACAGCAGTGCAAGGAAGTTTTGTTCCAAGACACTTATGGAGTTAGTAAGAAATTCGACCAAGAACTGTTGGAGGTCAACTTGAATGGGCAGAATGCATACCAAGTGACTTGTGTAGTTTTTTCTTTCCTTTGGTATGGAACATTGTATGAGGCATAGAACACCTTGGTGACTTGTAGATCATTATGCAATGACTTAGAGATATGGTGGGGGTCATTGGTTGGAGTTGGCATATGTAACACCCATATTTCCCCCAACTTGTAATTAATCATTAATTATCATCACCCTGTTATGGCATGGGAACAATTTAAATGTATTATTGTTTATATTTCCAATAACTGATTGTGGTGGTCAATCCTTGAAGTACTGGCCATTGTATCACTATAGGAAAGAGTGAGGAAACTTTGGAGAGGGTTCATTATGTCAAAATGGCCCAAAATCTCCTTCTTGAAATAATAAGCCTCATCTAGATTCCAAGGAGGAATCAGTAAATGAAAGAAGGAATAGTGGTTGAACAATCAACTACCCCCATGAATGGAAGCATGGAGGGTCTGGCTGAGGAGAAAAATAAATGCCATCCCGAAGTACCATAGAGTGCATTTTTCCTACAGGCCCATACTGACCCGAGTTTCTTTTGAAAAAAGGAACAGGACAGGTCCAGAACCTTCCTGGGGAGGGAAAATGCATGCGAGAATACACATGAAGGATATGAGACAGAGGAGGGGGGTATGCGACCTGGATATGAAAAAGGAAAGAGGAAGAGCGTGAGATTTTTTCCAGCTGAGAGGAAGAACTGGAAGATTGATAATATTTTATGGTTACTGGATAGAATAAGAGAAAGGATAGGTGATAAATTTCAAAAAAGATTACCTGAGTAGAAGACTACAAGCTTGATGCTAAGGGAGCACCTGATAAACCTCACAGAGGTTGTGACGAAGAGAGATTCTCTGAGGAATTTCAAGATTTTTTGTGACTGAGAGAGAGTCTATGAGAAACTAAAAATGTTCCCTAGTGATATCATGTCTTGGCACGGGGGTGGCCAGAGTGATAAGAATGAATTCCTCTGAGCCTATGGTTGGGTGGAAAGGCTAACTCTCACAATTAGTTGTTCAGTGATTGAATATAATAGATAAGTATTTTTTTTACTTTGTGCACTTGGATTGATATGCATGATTTGAATGTCTGCAATTGTGATTAATCGTGCTTCACAAGAAATTAATGGTTATAATGCCTAATTTCTCTCATGTAAATAGTTGCATTTGTATGGGTGTAAGATGACAAGTTTTGCCTCTGGGATGGTTTGAAAATACCCCTCCCTGCTTTAGAACTTAAGTTTTGTGAATTGGAGGGTGTTCCCTTCAAATCAGTTGTCCAGCTAACCACGAGCTCATGCCCATGGCCTTAATCCAAATCTTGGATAAGAGTTAAAGGGTGTAGTCTCTGGATTTTGATAAAGTTACATAAGACCAGGTCCATGGAACTCTTCGCTACACTCAAAGAGGAGCTAAGTTGTTCGGGACTCCAAGAGTCCAGACTCTGGGGTGAATTAAAACTACATATACAAATGCATGAAAGGTGACCTTTTGAACTGGTAACTTGATGGATGACCGACGATTGGTGGTCAGCTAACCGTAAAATGGGATTTGTACCCTTGCTAAACCCCAATCATATTCTTGGTCACGTAGTGACGCGAGCCATATATCTGAGGGAATTTGGGGTCTCCTCTTACTGATGAATCAATGTCATGTTCATTTTGGCATTGACCACTTCAGGAGAACATAGGTGTTATAACGCCAAAACCCTTGAATGTCAGAGTTGCAAAGTATTGTGGCTCGTCGATCTTCGGATCCTTCGGGATCCCTCTCATCCATCTAATTGTGGGGACATGTGTATAATGTCAAGAGCACTTGGGGGTCGACATGTCGAGCGATAGTGATGCCATGTGTAGCAGCTTTATGGTAGAGTAAATATATTTCAATGACCTGAGACATGTGCCACGTATCTTGCCGATGAGTTTCAGGTTGACAAGTGTCCCTCTAGGAGTGGTATAATACTAAGACCAAGGGACCCTTGAGCTAGAGTTGGGATTCATTGATATGGGGAGTCCATTGAGATCCCCTCCCAATCGTTCAATCCACTAGTGGAAGGAATCATGTGTAGTACTTCGGTGAAGTCCTACTATGGGAGAAAAAGAGTGTTAAGCGGGTAAAACCCCTAAATGAAGAACACGCAAAATAATGTGATTTGTTGATATGAGAGAAATTGGGATATTCCATGATCATTGGATCTATGTCATGGTTAGTCCGACATTGACCACTCCGGGTGAAAAGGAGTGTTAAGTGGGAGAGACCCTGAATGCCAAACTCGCAAAGTGATGCAAACCGTAGATACAGGGAGGATTCAAGATCTCCCATGATTGTTAGATATATACCATGGTCAGCCCGATGCTAACAACTATGGGAGCAAAGAGGAAATTACACAGATTATTTCCCTAACGCTAAATTTATGAAGTAACGGAGGTCATAGATCTTTGGATCTAGGTGCATACATCTCGACCGTGAGATCTAAGGGACATTATAAGGTTGTCAGTCTAGAGAAACATGGCATGTTGACATCACCTAGGGTGACGTGGACCCACATTCAACGTGCCATGTGTCACCCTGATTCATGTTCTTCACAGATCCTATGTTCCCATTTGAACGTGACATGTGTCACCCATTGATGGGGCCATGTGTCATTTCCCTACCGCGTGTCACCCCCCTGGAACATACTCGTTTGGCCTAATAATAGGTGGATCACTCGAGATCCACCTGTCATTTCCTATGCATTTAATGAACCACCTCGCATAAGGGTGGACCCTTCGGGAGTCTGGGACTTCGTAACACCTGAGGTTTGGGGTGTAGTATCTTAGGTAGGATGAAAGTGTGGAAAGCCAGAGTTACGTGGAAAGATTTCAGGATCCTTCGGGAGCTCAGGATTTCAGGACTCTAGAGGATATGTGCATAGAAACAAAAAGGGGCATTCAACGTTGAAGTTCCTAATACCGAATTCCAGTAACCCTGTATGTCAAGTGAGGATGAAGTCTCGTCTGTGGATTTAATGGTGGATGGATTTCCACCATAGATGTAGGATCTCTAGGATGCCCCCAGACTTTGGGGAACCTTGGGATAATACAAATGAGATGGACACACGTGGGTGCCACATGTCCTTTGACCAATGATGATTGCAGAACTTCAGTAAGGCATAAATCCCAATCCAGAGCTCGTATTTGAGCATGGTAACGGTGGTTGGAAATGTATTAACGAGAATAAAGTGATGGATATCTCGAAAAGAGGATTCAATATGATTAAGGAAAGAGGAATTTTGATGCCCCATCCCTAAAAAGGGTACTCAAGAGTCGTGTGTGTTACACAGTGGTATCAAAGCATGGAAACAACACTTGTCCTACTTGGGCTCACAAAAGAGTTAAGTGATTTTTTTTTCTTAGAAAAATTTAAGGGAGAGGGAATACTACCCTACCCTATCTATCAAAGCATGATTCAGAAATAGGCCTACATGGGCTAGAGGATAGTCATAAGACTAGTTTACCAAGGATAAAATGAGCCTACTAAAAGTATCACTACCATATGAAAATTATCAACATAAGTTCATTGAGGAGAAGGATATAGATAAAAATTCAGTTTGGATTTTACCCAATGATATTGAATCATGCTAGTATGTGGGAGAGGTATCCTATAATTTCTTTTGGGAAATGATATCCAATCCTACAGGAGTGGGATTATGTTAATGGGAACTAATAGTAAGACTTGGATGTGAATGGATTGAAAGGATCTGTAGCAGTAATAAGTAATGCTTAGTGAAGGATTAAACCTTGTATATGTGTATGATCCCTCACGATCAGAGGATTGATGGAAATTGTAAAGTCAATTTACTTGACCTATAATGAATGAAAAGTGTTCCTGGAATAACCCAGTAAGCAAGTAAAAAAAAGGAACCCTATAGATTGAGAAAAAACTTCATGAAGGTAGAAGTGAAGTGACAAGAGAAGGTTCAAAACCTCATGGTTGTGATAGGGGAGTGTGTATCCCTATTAAGTTAAGAGTGTGTCTATGCAATATGAATGAGTCTGGTAACCATTCTCTGAAAAGGGAGAGCATGTGAAACTCTTATGTTTCCAAGGGAACTAAGAAAGAAATATTGTTTCTGGGTACATGAATCGTTGTGAAATGTTTTTTTAATTAAGCTCATAAACGAAGTTGTAGAAATATGGAGTGATTGAGTGAGAAACACCAACAACCTCCCTTGCTTTATGGTATGAAACTAATATGCAACAATTCCCATGGGAGGAGTAGAGTGAACTCCATCCTTAGTTTTTTTTGAACAAAATAAAGAGTTCTAGGTGTACTGGTTAAGGTTGATCTACATTTGCAACCCATCTTATGCTTTTAATGAGAGTAGATAGAAACAACTAAAACCTATACAAAAATTTAAAAAGAAAGAGATGGACCCTTTTCCCAAGACTGATTATGATCTAAATATACTTTGGAGTTCTGTATTAAAATACTTAGTAAGTAAGATACTTCGAAATTGTATTTTGGATTTAAGGAAATAGTCCAAATGTTATTAGACATTAAAATTTATTATAAATGAGGTAAAATGGTTAATTAAATGTTGATCCTGAATGTGGTAAAGGAAGTGTTGGGACACTTCTAGATGCCCAATGGGTTATATTAACATGCATTGGTGGATAGTATCCATATAGATATGGTTTGGTATACTTAAATTGTAGTGAGGGGAATCTAGAAAAGGATTTCCTTGATCGAAAGGTCTACTGATCAAGACTAATTGGAAGCTAGATTGGTTGTTTTGTTACCTTGGGCATGGTTAAAATTGGATAGAATGTATTTATGAGTTGGGAAATGTTTTTATGGAAGTTGAGGCAAGAGTGTTTTCTTGATAGATGTTATCGTATAGAAAGGGAAACATAGTTATGACTATGTTTGTAAAAGTTGTAGGTGGATATCATGTGAATGACTACAAGTTATCAACTGAGAGGGAAGCTCAATGTTGAGTATCTCTATGGAACTTGTCATGAGAATAGTAGTAAGATCCTTGGGAGAAGGATCTGGAAGTTTGATATGTCCATGAAGGACATGGAAAGGGTGCAAGAAATTAGATTTCATGATGAATGTTTAGCTATGTCTATATATGCTTGAGTGCATGAATTTGATGCATTGTGAGGTTGCTTGATATGAAGATTGATATTAAGGCCAAATAGATATGAATGAATGATATTAAATGTGCAAGTGATGCAAATATATGGTGTTAGCGATATTTCTTGTAGGGGGGCTAGAATGCAAGGAATGGGTTAAAAACCCACTTACCCTAAGTCAGGGATGCAAAATGCGCCCGCGGTAAGCAGTGAACGGATCTGGACGGTAGGCATTCGTGCGCCCAAATCAACGGCGTACAAGAAATTTCGGACCCCCCCCGCCTTTCTACCTTTAAGCGGAGGGGGGGGGTCCGAAATCTGGGGGCGCATATTTCCAACGATCACGATTATAGCGCCCGGATCAATGGCGCGAGAGGCGATTCCGGACCCCCCCCCGCCTTTCTACCTTTAAGAGGAGGGGGGGGAGTCCAGAATCCAGGGTGCATCTTTCCGATGGCTGGGATCAGAGCGCCCGGATCAACGGCGTGAGAGCGATCCAGACTCCATTATCGTTCTGCGTTTAGCCAGGAGGGACCCCTCCTTCCTGCCATGTCATCCTCTGTACCATTCTTCCCTTTGACATCTGTTCTCTTCCTGGCTGTGCGATGAGGCTCGCTCCCTTTAGCCTTTCCTCATCTTCCGACATCTGTCCACCTCCCATCTTCTGTTCCATGTGGTCCCTCCCCCCATATCATCATCCACTCACCTTCTCATCCCCTGCCATGTGTCTCCTCCACCATGCACTTTTACTCCTGCACTCCCTGTTGTTTCCACCTGTGTCCTGTCCCTCTCCCGTGGCATTCCTCATCCCGCCATCATTCTCGCCATAGGGGTCCCGCGCAGCAGTCCAACGAAGCAACATCCCAAGAAAGACCGTTCAGCTGATCCAGGTGGCACCATTGAGTGGTCGCCACGTCCCAGAAGGCAGAGTTGACCGAGGTCGTCCCCAATCCCAAGGAAGCAGTTATTATCGCCGTGAAGGTGGTTGAACGTCGTTTTCTTCCTTAAATGGAAGATCAGGAAAGGACAAAGCGTACAAGTGGACTGATAGTCCTTCCTGATGGAGATTGCGTCTGGTAAACCACTGCAGGACAGTCAAAAGTCCCATTGCGTCTGTCGTAAGTGCACGATCATCTAGAGCCTGCATGCGCAGACTATCAGAAGACATGCAGACGCAAATTTTTTAATGCAGCGTCTTGTTTTTGCTGCTTTTGTTTTGTTTTGGCTATATATATGCATTTTTGCCATTTTGTAAAGCATCGATGGTTGAGCAGAGCTCCCTGGTTGTAAAATTTTAATGAAGCATTGTTGTTCTGGTTATGTATGAGCTTTGGAGACTTCTTGCCTTATGAATGCTAGTTTCTATCATATCTTTGTTTGCACTGTATTAGAGCAGCTCGGAATTGGAGGATCCAGTCGAGCTGTAACTATTATAGGATGATGTTGTAATGGATCACTGTAATAGTTACGGAGCCTCTAATCAGTCCCTGTAATTTCCTTAACGTTGAACGACTTGGAATTGGAGGATCCAGTCAAGTCCTCTTTCAGTTTCTTGAAGCCCTGAGCCAGGAGGATCCTGTTTTCGGAGTTTTTCCTCTGCAAACTGCTGCAAGCCTGATGCCCAGAGTTGTTTGTCCACTTTCTCCTAAGTCTTCCCTCTGTTCATCCTTAAATCAACCCACTGGATGAAGTTAGGATTCCAGACCTCCTCTGTTCTTTACATATCAGACTCAGTCCCTGAGTCAGAGTGATACCTCCTAGAGCCATTATCTCCATTTGATCACCCTTTATAAACAAATCGTGACATAAATTGATGGGTGTTGGGCTCTACTCCTACAAGCAATCCAGGAGTGACTTCTAAGGCTAACATTTCTGGCACCGTTGCCGGGGACGAAGTTGAATATTTTCCCTGGGTAGAACGACAACGATTAACTGATTCTGAAGGTGCATCAGATATCAGAATGATCAAGATTTCTACTGTGCACCTGGCGACTCCACTGTGGAGACTCCATTGTTTCCACTTTACTGTTTCAGTTGTGGCCACTATTGGCACACCTGAAAGCTGACCCAGAAGAGATTTCCCGAGAAGGTTTCAGCGGCTGCTTTCTCAGCCTGAGAAGCTTCATGGGGTAACGACATGTCAAGATCTGGACTTTGATGGTGAACAAGGACCAGACACATTTGAAGTTTCACATCTTTTACCTGGAGACTCCATGTTTCGAGGATCGATAGGCGACTCCACTGGTTTGATATGGAGAAAATCCTTGCCTGCAGGTTTGCTCCTTTTTATCTTTCTGCTATTCCTGGTTTTCCTAATGTTGTCCCCTCTCTGGATGAAAGGGTGATTATTTGCCCATCTTTAGAGGCTGTGAAGAGGACGACCCTGCTCATCACCTCAGTGAGTTTCATGAACTCATGCGTCAATGGGAGATACATCATGAGGATGTGTTACTAAAGATGTTCATGTTCTCGTTAGCAGGGGATGCTCGTAAATGGTATCATTCTTTACCCCCTGCTAGCATTTCTTCACTGTCGGAGTTTCATGCAGCTTTCACCACCTATTGTCAGAAGCTGTATCCCCCTGAGTTAATTTGTCATAATTGTTGTGGGGGATACCACAACTCTATACAAGAGAAAGTTGTTTCTGACGTAAGCTGTGGGGAGGATCCTGATGACCCGGATCAGAACTCAATCCTTTCTCCTCCTCATTCATCTGCATCCAAAGCAGGTTATGAAAGTGATGAAGTTCCTAGGGAAGAGGATGGCGCCCTGAGTGAGCTGACGGAGCAGGTGAAATATCTCTCTACCCAATTAGAATGGTTGAAATATGAAGACTGTGCAGAGGATTTTCCAGTCCTTGAGGCAGACGCTCTGAGCAACTCTTTTGAAGAGATTGTTGAGGATTCATTAGGTAAGTTGGCATCTGCCCCCACTGAGCTTGTTGTCTCAGATCAAAGCAATGATGAGGTAGTTGTGGAAGAGGATTGCTCTCTTTTCCTTCACGATATTTCCCACGATGTGTTTACATTCGGGGTCGAAACGGAGGAGCGGGGGGTAGTTCCTTTTCTGCAGATTGGAGAAGATTTCTTCCCCCCCGACTTCGATAATTATCTGGAAGAGGAGCAGCAGAGCCCGACATCACCTTTTGTTGATCAGAGCAGCCAGACTACTTATGACAGTTACGAATCAGAGTCTGAGCTCGATAGGCTGGATTTCCACGAGCAGGTCGCAGAGCCTTATCCTCTGCTCGCTAAAGAAAGCTACCACGAGGAAAAGAGTACGTGCGAGCATCCAGAAGCAGCGGGTCCCACTGTCCCTAAAGAGGATATTTTTTATGGGATCAACATCATAAAGGAGAATCATAGTGATAAGGGTCATCCCCTCTTCGATGAATATTATAGTGATGACGAGAAACAAGCTTATCCTACATTCGATCACTATAAAAATACTAAAGAGCCAGTCAGCAAGCAGAATCACCCCATGGTCCCTATTTATGATGAATATGAATCAGACCTGGAGGAGAGCCAGCCAGAAGAGGCACTAGAAGAACCAGAGGAGCATTCGAAGATGCAGTTTACAGACTATACAGAGCCAATCAGCGAGCAGCCACTGCCTGAGATCAGTGAACCTACTTCAATTATTCACCCACCTGTGCTTATCAGAGATATTCAGCCGTGTATGAACATTGGTGTAGCAGAAGAGGCTGTCTGTCGCCAATTTCCTGGAATTGGCCACTCATTCAATGACCCTGTCAGCAAATATATGGAGTGGCATTTCCCTTATGCTTTGAAGTCGCCATATCTCATCTCAGCTTCAGCTTGTAAGAAGAAGTTGGAGAGTGTAACCGTTCTGCTGTCACAGTTACATCAATTGTTTATGATCATTGACAGAAGGAAGGAGATTTTATCCAGGAAGCTGCTTGAATGGCTATGGTGGAAATCAGCTTTCACCTAGCCTCATGAGTGTTTTATTAGTTTAGGGACTATACATAAATAAGCTCTTTTGAGCAGGTGTGTTTGTTTGTTTTATTTTTCCTTTCGGCATATATCTCTCAATAAGAGGTTTTGAGATTGACTCCATAGCCCAACAACAAGGCACTGAAACTACAGAATGAGTTCTTAGAGCATCACAGGGACGACTCTATCCCCCATGGAGCCAAATGTTAGCGATATTTCTTGTAGGGGGGCTAGAATGCAAGGAATGGGTTAAAACCCCACTTACCCTAAGTCAGGGATGCAAAATGCGTCTGCGGTAAGCAGTGAACGGATCTGGACGACAGGCATTCATGTGCCCAGATCAACGGCGTACAGGAAATTCCGGACCCCCCCCCACCTTTCTACCTTTAAGCGGAGGGGGGGGGTCCGGAATCCGGGGCGCATCTTTCCAAGGATCACGATTATAGCGCCCGGATCAATGACGTGAGAGGCGATTCCGGACCCCCCCCCGCCTTTCTACCTTTAAGCGGAGGGGGGGGGGTCCGGAATCCAGGGTGCATCTTTCCGACGGCTGGGATCAGAGCGCTCAGATCAACGGTGTGAGAGCGATCCAGACTCCATTATCGTTCTGTGTTTAGCCAGGAGGGACCCCTCCTTCCTGCCATGTCATCCTCTGTACCATTCTTCCCTTTGCCATCTGTTCTCTTCCTGGCTGTGCGATGAGGCTCGCTCCCTTTAGCCTTTCCTCATCTTTCGACATCTATCCACCTCCCATCTTCTGGTCCATGTGGTCCCTCCCCCCATATCATCATCCACTCACCTTCTCGTCCCCTGCCATGTGTCTCCTCCACCATGCACTTTTACTCCTGCACTCCCTGTTGTTTCCACCTGTGTCCTGTCCCTCTCCCGTGGCATTCCTCATCCCGCCATCATTCTCGCCATAAGGGTCCCGCGCAGCAGTCCAGCGAAGCAACATCCCAAGAAAGACCGTTCAGTTGATCCAGGTGGCACCATTGAGTGGCCGCCATGTCCCAGAAGGCAGAGTTGACCGAGGTCGTCCCCAATCCCAAGGAAGCAGTTATTATCGCCGTGAAGGTGGTTGAACGTCGTTTTCTTCCTTAAATGGAAGATCAGGAAAGGACAAAGTGTACAAGCGGACTGATAGTCCTTCCTGACGGAGATTGCGTCTGGTAAACCACTGTAGGACAGTCAGAAGTCCCATTGCATCCGTCGTAAGTGCACGATCATCTAGAGCCTACATGTGCAGACTGTTAGAAGACATGCAGACGCAATTTTTTTAATGCAGCGTCTTGTTTTGGCTGCTTTTGTTTTGTTTTGGCTATATATATATGCATTTTTGCCATTTTGTAAAGCATCGATGGTTGAGCAGAGCTCCCTGGTTGTAAAATTTTAATGAAGCATTGTTGTTCTGGTTATGTATGAGCTTTGGAGACTTCTTGCCTTATGAATGCCAGTTTCTATCATATCTTTGTTTGCACTGTGTTAGAGCAGCTCGGAATTGGAGGATCCAGTCGATATGTAACTATTATAGGATGATGTTGTAATGGATCACTGTAATAGTTACGGAGCCTCTAATCAGTCCCTGTAATTTCCTTAACACTGAACGACTTGGAATTGGAGGATCCAGTCAAGTCCTCTTTCAGTTTCTTGAATCCCTGAGCCAGGAGGATCCTGTTTTCGGAGTTTTTCCTCTGCAAACTGCTGCAAGCCTGATGCCCAGAGCTATTTGTCCACTTTCTCCTAAGTCTTCCCTCTGTTCATCCTTAAATAAACCCACTGGCTGAAGTTAGGATTCCAGACCTCCTCTGTTCTTTACATATCAGACTCAGTCCCTGAGTTAGAGTGATACCTCCTAGAGCCATTATCTCCATTTGATCACCCTTTATAAACAAATCGTGACATAAACTGATGGGCATTGGGCTCTGCTCCTGCAAGCAATCCAGGAGTGACTTCTAACACTAACATATGGTGAAAGAGTAAATGAGCAAGGATGCTCTATTGTCATGATAAAAGGCAACATGAGTATGCCTTTGAGGACATCATGAGAACAATTGTGAACAATCATTAGTTAAGTGATTTTAATGAAAATATGTATGTGAGTTGCAAAATATACCTATGGTAGATACACATAGGCTTATGATTATGCATGTGGTTAAGTGCATCATATATGTAAGTTAAAAAAACAAGGAATATGTGTGGATAAATAATCTAGAGGCATAACAGAGATGCATTTTTATATTCCTTATGGAATATTTAGTAAACAACTGAAGCGATTCAAGGTTGAGGCTATCACAAGTAGTGAAGGATATCCAATAAGAAAGTTGCATGCTGAAGGAGTTCCCGATGGAGGAACTATGTGAATACTCTTCTAGGAGAATAGAGTCACAACCTTAATGATTGTTGAGAATTAAGCAGTGGCATCATGGATTACATTTTAAAACATCATGCATGAATGGAAGACTAGCAAATGAATGTTGACCATTCTAATAACTGAATGGTAATGTGAAGAATGTGCAGGTTCATGATTCATTATGAACAAGAAGTTTGTTATTAAAGCATGATGTATCCAAAAGGTTAGGATGAGACTAACCAAGGATGTTCAGGGAAAAGAGGAGGAAGATCCCAACAAGGAGTAAATTGCAAAAGAAAATAAGGGAAATTGGGGAATGATTTTTTTACTTTAAAAACTCATAATTGCTTACAGAGTTGTAGGTCTTAAAAGAGCAGTTGTGGGAGCAAGTACAACTAGAAAAATGGAGAATGAATAAATAATCATATTTAAATGAATGGGTTTGGTTAAGCCATGATAAGTAAAGGAAGTGAGGCCTTGGAAAATAACTCAGTTGGACGAGGGAACTGTTCCTTGAACCCTTCCTTGTTGGTTATTTTATTTCTCTGGTATGAGAGACTGATTTACTAATAAATTTAAATGTTATGACATTGTAGTGATGATGATTGTATTACCGTATAAACAATTGAGAATTGTTTGTGTTTCACTCAGGGAAACATTAAATATAATGCGATGAAGTGCATAAATATATGTTAAGACATATCTAAAAAATGTTTTATTGATTTGAAGGCTATGATACAAGTATTTTTATCTACATGATGGATAATATATTTATGGTGTATGTTATGTTTAGAAATAATTGGAGCTGTTGAAAAAGATAGTTTCCAATGATGGACAACCTCAAGCAGAGGACGACTATGAGAAGGTTGTCGTTAAAAAATTGTTGAAGGGACTTTAAAGATCCCCATAAAGAACCACTGATGGGGTAATATTAGAGAGGGAAATATCAGCCAAAACAGGTATAGAAATGTTCATACCTATGTAGAATAAGGTATGAAATAATTTGGTAGGAAACCCTTCTAGAAAGATTTCATTCTCTTAAAGATATGCAAATAAATTTTGAGTGGTTGTTGTATGCCATTCATACCCAAGTAATCTATGATTCAAGAAAAGAACTCGAATAATAGAGAGAGGAAGTCCATTCCATCTAATGATGATTTGGAATCCTTGCAAGAAAATGCAGGGGTAAAGAGTACAATGGGTACAATAACCAATCTAGGGATATTGGGAGTAAAGGTTCTCATAGTTATCACATTTCATGAAATGCATTGGGGAAATGTAAAATTTGCAGAAGAGGGTAGACAATGGATTTTCCATTGAGGAAAGAGGACCTTCTAATACTCCACTTGAATTTTGTAGTGGTTAAAGAAAATAAAATTTTGGGTGGCCATGACTATTTGCACCATGGTTACCAATGAAGGAAGAATGCTTGGGTGCATTCAAGAGAAAATGTTAGATTCATATGTGTTGAATTGGGATTGTGATCAGCTTGTAGCAAGTAGCATATTCATGTTGTAAGAGTGAATGAGAATGATTAAATCTATGGTGAAGAGGTTGGTTGAGATCCAAAAAACCATGGAGAGGTTATTGTCATAAGTATGGTGACTTGAACCCAATTGTAGGGTACATTAGGTATGGATGTGGCCATGAAGATTGGCACACTGATTAAAGACAACTGATATTTGAGTTACATTTGGGAAAATTAGAAGAAAAGGGTCTTGGATATGGAAGTGTTGTAATCCCATAAGGAAGACCAATTTCCTGCTAAGATAAACTACTATGGGAAGGGAATTCCCATTCTTGTGAATTTGGTTCCTATGCAGAAGAGATACGAAAATAAATGTGGAAATTGGAAATCTGTGCTTGATAGATTTGCAAGAAAAATTTGAATTCGAAATTGATGATAAGATCTCATAATTTATGTATATCAGTGATATAGGTGAGACATAAAGTATTTTTCTAGGAAGGAGAGGTGAAGGTTTTCAAGATGGAAAGCATGAAAAAGGATATTGTTGAGACATGAGATCCCCATGGTAACCCATGATTTCCCTAGAATATGTTGGTTGTGGAAACATAAGTTGGAGGGACACCTCGACAGAGCAAGTTCGAGGGACTCCTCAACTATAAGAATCAATGAAGTCTTTATAACTCTTATTGTGTGAGAAATCCTTGGAAAGGAAATATGGATAGCCCAAGAGATGGTATAGCAGAGAAGGGAATTCCTCAGCCTGGGCCTGGAGGGTGAGTGACCGCAAGGAAGAGGAGACTCTGATGATTCTGATAAACTATTGATTGGCATCATGCACAAAATAGGTATGTATAGGAGACAAAGTGAGCCAAGATAACAAGACAACCATGTGGATTTGAATCCATGAGATACACAGATAAGTGTTGTGATAGATTTTGAAATTTGCCTCTTGAATTTGGCACAACAATAAAATGTTTTCGCATGAAATTGTGATTAATATGCTTGTTGGCCAAGATTATTCAAGGAAGGTGACGAAGACCAAGATTCTGGAAAGGACCTGATCAAGAAAGAGGATTGTGATTTCTAAAGCCATTGAATGACAAAATAATGATAGGTTTTACTGAGAAAGAACATCAAGGACAATGTTCCTTTTAAGGGAGAGGGGATTCTAACACCCTTGTTTCCCCCAGCTTGTAATTAATCATTAATTATGATCACCATGTTATGGCATGGGAACGATGTAAATGTATTATTGTTTAGATTGCCAATAATTGAATGTGGGGGTGAAGCCTTAAAGTACTGGCCATGATATCACTAGAGGAAAGAGTGAGGAAACTATGGAGAGGGTTCATTATGTCAAAATGACCCAAATTCGCCTTGTTGGAATAATAAGCCTCATCTAGATTCCAAGGAGGAATACATTAATGAAATAAGGACCGGTGGTTGAAAAATAAACTACCCCCTTGAATGGAAGCATGGAGGGTCTAGCTGAGGAGACAAGAAACTGTCAGCTCGAAGTACCACAGAGATCAGTTTTCTTACAGGCCCAAAATGACCTGAGTTTCTTCTAACAAAAGGAACAGGACAAGTCCAGAAACTTCCTGCGGAGGGAAAAGGCATGCAAGAATACACACGAAGGAGATGAGATAGAGGAAGGGGGTGTGAAACCCGTATATGCTGAATGAAATAGGAAGAGCACGAGAGGTTCTCTAGCTGAGAGGAAGAATTGGAAGCTTGAAAAGTTGTTATGGTTACTGGAGAGAACAAGAGAAAGGATCTCTGAGAAATTTTAGAAAACATGACCTGAGAAGAAGATCGTGAGCTTGATGTTGAGGGAGCATATGATAAACCTTGTAGAGGATGTGACAAATATAGAGTGTTTGAGGAATTAAAAAAGTTGTTTTGAACGAGAGAGATTCTACGAGAAACTGCAAAACTTCCCTAGTGATATCATGGCTTGGAACAGGGGTGGCCAAGGTGATAAAAATGAATGCCTCTGAGCCTATAGTTGGGTGGAAAGGAGAACACCCACAGTTATTTGGTCGATGATCGACTACAATAAATAAGTATTTTGTTTACTTTGTGCACCTGGATTGAGATGCATGATTTGAAAGTATGTAATTGTGATTACTTGTGCTTCGCATGAAATCAATGGTTATAATTCTTAACTACTCTCATGTAAGCCATTGCATTTGTATGTGTGTAAGTTGACAAGTTTGGCCTCCGGGATGGTTTGAAAATACCCCTCCCTATTTTAAAACTTAAGTTATGTGAATTGGAGGGTGTTCCCTTCAAATCAGTTGTCCAAGTGATCATGGGCTCATGCCCACAACCTTAATCCAAATATTGGATAGGAGTTAAAGGGTGTAGTCTCTATAGTTTGATAAAGTTCCATAGGACCAAGTCCATGGAACTCTTCACTACACTTGAAAATGAGATTATTTGTTTGGGACTCCGGGAGTTCGAACTCCAGGGTGAATTAACACTGCACATCCAAATGCACCGAAGGCGACCTGTTGAACCTATAACTTGACAGATGACTGGTGGTTGGAGGTCAACTAACCGTAACATGGGATTTGTCCCCTTGATAAACCCCAATCATCTTCTCAGTCGTGTAGTGACAGGAGGTGTAGATATGAAGTTATTTAAGGTCTCCTCTGACCGACGGATCTATTGATATTATGGTAGATTCAGGAGGTATGAACCTCTATTGTGACCTATGATGAGATTAGAATATTTCGGAAGGAAGAAAAGAAGTAAAGGAAACCATAGATGAGATGTTGGCTGCAGAAATATAATTAATATGAATTAATTAGTACCCAGAAGGAGAAGTTGGCCCAAGCAAGCCTAGAAGATTACTATAAATACAGGATGCTAGTTTCTCACTATTCACATTCTTAGAATTGCAGAGAGCCAGTTGTGTGCACTGCAGTTGGCAGTTTTGTGCGCAAGTTTCTGGGGAAGGTGTTGCACCAGTTTCTAGGTGGGACTATTTGATCATCTTTGGTTTCTATTCTTGCTTGGTGCATTAGCCTTGCTTGGCTATTGATTGCTACCAATATTCTTTTCTTTCAAGGTCAAGGTGCTCATAAGGTGGCTTCGGCCTATGGTTGGGTGACAAGGGTATTGTCAATGGTAAAACGAGCAAAATCCTTCATATTCTAATAGGTTATGGGCCCACACCTCCTTCATTCAGCCTAAACGCTGGAAGGAAGCATAGCTGCTAGGATATTAAGCTCGTTGAGGAACTGCCGCTAGGGTTACTAACAGGAGCAACCTCCAAGAAACTGTCGCTAGGGTTACTAGCAGAAGCAGTTGTAGAAACCCTAATCTTAGATCTGACACCTTGTTATGGAGCATATCGATCAAGAAGAAGATATTTAGATGCACCCTAACTCAATGCACCTTTTGTCTCTCTCAGAAGACAAAAACGATAAAGTTGAAGTTTTGGATCAAGGCATGACCAGTTACCAGTCAACCAAAGACATGAGTGAAACGATCAGTCTTTTACACTACTCAGCACTTACCCAAACGATTGAAGATGACATGTGGATAATTGTTAGTGGATCTTCTAGGCACATGACAGGAGATCAATCCAAACTCTCAAATATAAATGAGAAGAAGACCTCATACAAGGTAGAGCTTGGAGACAAAACCACTTACCCCATGGAAGGATTTGGACAAGCCTCCATCAAAATGAAAACAGGTAACTATGTTCACTTAAGAAATGTTTTATATGTACCTTGTTTAGAAAAGAATCTTGTCTCGATATCATGCCTAGAAGACAAAGGAAACATAATAGCCTTCATGGATGGAAAGGTGTTATCTTGGCATAAAGACTCCAGCATAGAGAATGCTAGGGTTATTGGAAGTCATGAAGGAAATCTGTATAGACTACTAGAACAGAATGAAGAATCTCTCATACATGACGAAGTCAACCCTAATGAGATTTGGCATAGAAGGTACGCTCACATCAACTATCAAGCATTAGCTTTTCTCAGAAAGATGGTTGAAGGAATACCAGAATTGAAATCTACACATGAAGGAATCTGCAAGCGATGTGACCCTGGGAAGAATATCAAGAAATCATTCCCAAGCAGTAACAAAAAATCTAAGGAGATCCTAGATCTAATACACTCAGATGTTTGCGGTCCGATGCTAGTCATGTCTCTAGGAGGATCTCTTTACTACGTAATATTCATAGACAATTATTCAAGAAAGACTTGGCTATACCTACTAAAGACAAAATACGAAGTATTTAACAAGTTCAAAGAATTCAAAGCAGAAATAGAAAACCTCACGAACAAGAAGATCAAAACATTAAGAACAGATAATGGAGGAGAATACACCTCGAAGGAATTTGTTGCATTCTGGAAGACGACAGGGATTAGGAGGGAGCTGACTGTTCCTCATAATCCTCAACAAAATGGCGTAGCAGAAAGGAAGAACAAATCTATTGAAGAAATCGTAAAAGCCTTACTAAATGATGAAGATCTATCCATGTTCTTATGGGGAGAAGCAACAATGACAACAATATATGTGCAGAACAAAATTCCTCATTGTATATTGAAGGACATGACACCAGAAGAAGATTTCTCAGGTAAGAAACCTAATGTGGAAAATCTAAGAATGTTTGGATGTCCTGTTTACTCTCACATTCCCAAGGACAAGAAGAATAAAATAGAACCTTCAAGAAAGAAAGGGATATTCGTGGGATACAGTGATTCATCCAAAGCCTATAGAATATATATTCTAGAACAACACAAGATCAAAGTCAGCAGAGACGTAACATTCAATGAGAATATGGCCTTCAAGAAATCCATAGAAGAAAATATAGAAGAAGAAGAGATTGAAGAACTTAACGAAGAAAGCACAGAAAACGTAAATGACGAAAAGGAACAACCTGATCATCCTATGGAGCCATGTGAAAACATTGATTCAGATATCGTACTTAAAACCAAGAAAAGACCAGATTGGATTGAAGATACCTTACTAGACGCAGAAAGACTCAAGGTTCCAGAAGGAAAATTCAGAAAGAGTAAAAGACGTAAAATATTCTCAAGTTATGCAACATACATGATGAAGCTTCTAGATGAAGAACCTACAACATTTGAACAAGCAGTTCAAAAGGGACAATGGAAAGAAGCTACGATGAAAGAGCATCAATCCATTATGAAAAATGAGGTATGGGAAATCGTACCTAGACATAAAGAAAAATCAGTGGTAACTTCAAAATGGGTGTACAAGATCAAACATGCAGCAGACGAAAGCGTGGATAAATACAAGGCAATATTCGTAGCTAGAGGGTTCTCCCGGAAGGAGGGAGAATATTATGATGAGACATTTGATCCAGTGGCTAGATATACTTCCATCAAAGCTATCATATCTCTTGCTACTTCCATGGGATGGAACTTACACCAGATGGATATAAAGACAGCTTTCCTCAATGGATATATTGAAGAAGAAGTATATATTGAACAACCTCAAGGGTTTGAGGTACATTCCAGAGACACTCACATTTGTAGATTAAAGAAATCTCTATATGGACTCAAGCAAGCTCCAAGGGCTTGGTATGCCAGAATGGACATCTATATAATGAGACTTGGTTTCTCCAAAAGTCATGCAGATCCAAACATTTACTATAAAGTCGTGGACAATGTACCTGTAATCCTACTTCTATATGTTGACGATCTATTCATAACAGGTGAAGAGTCTCTCATCATCTAGTGCAATAAGGAATTAGCTTCTGAATTTGATATGAAAGATCTAGGTCTCATGCATTACTACTTGGGACTAGAAATATGGCATAAGCGTGGTGAAGTATTCCTTGGACAAGGAAAGTATGTAATAAAGATCCTTCAGAAATTTGTAATGATGGAGTGTAAGTCCATGGACACTCCTATGAATGTGGATATAAGAAAAGTAAAGGATCCATATTCTGATCCAGTAGATCCATCTCTCTATCGACAACTAATTGGGTCATTGATGTATTTGGTAAATACTCGACCAGACATTTTCTTTTCCATGAATACACTAAGCCAGTTCCAGGTGGAACCGAGACATGAGAATTGGATAACTGCAAAGCATGTATTAAGATATATTCATGGAACAATAAACTATGGTTTGAGATATACTGCATCCAACAATATACAACTTCATGGATTCACAGACTCAGATTGGGTAGGAAGTGTAGAAGACAAAAATAACACTTTAGTTATGTGTTTCAGCGTGGGCTCCACTATGATATATTGGGGCCGCAGGAAATAGAAGTTTGTTGCACTCATCACATTAGAAGCAGATTATATCGCATCATGTGAAGCATGCACTGAAGCAATATGGTTAAGGAAGTTAATCTCTGACTTATTTGATCAGATTCCAGAATCAACCATAATACATTGTGATAATCAAAGTTGTATAAGATTATCAGAACATCTCGTGTTTCATGAAAGGTCGAAACACATTGAGATCAAATACTACTTTATTCAAGATAAAGTCTAGGAAGGAGAGGTAAAGCTCGAGTATATCCCCACTGATGAGCAGACAACAGACATTCTGACAAAACCTCTATCCAGAATAAAGTTTGCATATTTCCGAGAGAATATGGGGATCATGGAAATAACTCCCTTAGCTAAAAGGGAAGACTCTCCAGGTTAGGAGGGAGCACTTAAAAATATTGTTGAAACATTTATCTTTGTGATTGAAAAATAGTCCAGATTGGACAGATTCTTTCCTGTTCGGAAACTGGATTGAGATTTCTGACGGACAATGATTTCCCATTGTAGTTAACATGGGAAATGCTCCAAATTGTTGATGTATCATAGACATCGACTTCCCATTGTGGTTAACATTGGGAGTGGTCTAGAGCAGTCTCTCTTCTTGAGGGTTACTCAATAAGACTATCCCACCTTGTTGGATAGCGATTTCTCATTGTGGTTAACATGAGGAATAGTCTATTTTGGAGGTTGATACAGGACAGTCTTTTCCTCTTGTGGTTAACAAAGGAACTAGTCCAGACAGTCATTCTTAGGGTTTATAAATCATCTTCAGGGTGCACTTTGATTAGTATAGGAGTTATAGCCCAGGGCGGGGAATGGTCCAGGCTCAATCAAGGACATACATTCCTTAGGGTTTATACATTCTCTCCAGGGTGCACTTTGATTAGTGTAGGAAGAATGGCCCAGGGTGGGGAATGGTCCAGGTTCAGAAGACATGACAGTTATTCTTCCTTGCTTGAGAAGAATAGTCCATATATCTCATTATTCTACTCTGAGGGCATATATTCTTTCATATCTCACAGACCTGAGTGAAATATTGGCCCAGATGATTCATTCTATTTTAACAATATTTTTCTATGCAGGTTGGCATCAAATGATTGTTATGGAGACTTCCTGTCTCTAGACAATAGAGATATACTATTGTGGTGGATATGTTCCACTATTTGTAACTATGTGTCACGGTTTGAGTAGTTGCGTACTACCGTGGATAGACACAGTTGTGTTCTATCAATTGATATTGTACCAGTTGTCATAGGAGATTATCCAATTGGATAATAATGACGGTGCTCGTGATAATACCAATTGAATGGTTTGTTTGTGCTCAAGACCATACCTCCCTAGCTAGGAGGGAGTGTTGATATTATGGTAGCTTCAGGAGGTATGAACTTCTATTGTGACCTATGATGATATTAGAATATTCTGGAAGGAAGTAAAGAAGTAAAGTAAACCCTAGACGCGATGCCAGCTACAAAAATATAATTAATATGAATTAATTAGTACCCAGAAGGAGAAGTCGGCCTAGGAAAGCCTGCTAGATTACTATAAATATAGGGCACCAGTTTCTCATTATTCACATTCTCATAATTGTAGAGAGCTAGTTGTGCGCACTGCAGTTGACAGTTTTGTGCGCAAGTTTCTGGGGAAGGTGTTGCACCAGTTTCTGGGTGGGACTATCTGATAAGCTTTGGTTTCTATTCTTGCTTGGTGCATTATCCTTGCTTGCCTATTGATTGCTACCAGTATTCTTCTCTGTCAAGGTCAAGGTGCTCGGAGGATGGCTTTGGCCTATGGTTGGGTGACAAGGGTATTGTCAATGGTAAAATGAGCACAATCCTTCATATTCTAACAATATCGATGTCGTGTTTAGTCTAGCATTGACCAGTTCAGGACAACATAGGTGTTATAACGCTAGAACCCCTGAATGCCAGAGTTGCGAAGTATTTTGGGTCATCAATCTTTGGATCCTTCAGGATCCCTCTCATTCATCTGATCATGGGGATGCATGTATAACATTAGAAGAACATGGGGTTCCACATGTTGAGAGACAGTGATGCCATGTGTGGAAACTTTGTGGCAGATAAAAGAGATGTCGATGACCTGAGACATGTGCCACTTATATTGCTAATGGGTTTCAGGTTGAAAAGTGTCCCTCTAGGAGTGGCCTAATACTGAGACCAAGGGACCCTTGAGCTATAGTTGTGAGTCGTTGATCTTGGGACTCCATTAAGGACTCCTCCCAATTGTCTGATCCACCTATGGAAGGATTCACATGTAGCACTTCGAAAAAGTCCTACTCCAGGAGAAAAAGAGTGTTAAGTGGGTAGAACCCCCGAATGTTGAACACGCGAAGTATCTCGAGCCATTGATCTGAGGGAAATTGGGATATTCCCAGATCGTTGGATCTATGTCGTGGTCAGTCCAACGTTGACCACTCCGGGTGAAAAGGAGTGTTAAGTGGGGGAGGGACCCCGAACACCGAACTCGCGAGGTGACGTAGATTGTAGATCCGAGGAGGCTTTGGGATATCCCATGATCATTAGATCTAGACCGTGATAATTCTGACGCTAACCACTCCAGGAGAAAAGAGGAAGTTACACGACACATTTCCTGAACGCCGAAGTTACGAAGTAGTGGAGGTCGTATATCTTTGGATATATGTAGACACACCTAGGCCCTGAGATCTAAGGGGTGTTGGAAGGCATTCATTCCAGAGTGACTTGGCACACTGACGTCACCTAGGGTGATGTGGACCCATGTTTGATGTGTCACATGTCACCTTGATTCGTGCTCTTCACAAATCCTATGTGCCCATTAGAACATGAAATATGTCGGCCATTGATGGGGCCTCATGTCGTTTCCCTGCCGCATGTCACCCCCTATGGCACATACTCACTTGGCCTAATAATGGGTGGAGTACTTGGGACCCACCTATCCTTGCCTCTACATTTAATGCACCACTGCACGTAAGGGTGGACCCTTCGGGAGTTCATGGATTCATAACTCCCGACGTTTGGGGTGTAGTATATTAGGTAGGCAAAAAGGGTCAAAGGCCAGAGCTACATGGAAATATTTCAGGATCCTTCGAGAGCTCCAGATTTTGGGAATCTGGAGGATATGCATGTAGAAAGAAAAAGGGGCATTCATCGTTGAAATGTTGATCGCCAAATTCTTGTAACCATGTACATTAAACGAGGATGAAGTCTCGTCAGTGGATTTAATGGTGTATGGATTTCCACCATAGATGTAGGAGCACTAGGAAGCTCTGGGACTTCGGGGAACCTTGGGATAGTATGAATGAGATGGACCCACGTATGCACCATGTGGCCTTTGACCAATGATTCTCGTAGAACTTCAGAAGGGCATAACTCCCAATCCCAAGCTTTGATTTGAGCATGGAAATGATGGTTGGAAATATCTTGACGAGAAAAAAGAGATGGATATATCGAAAAGAAGAATCAATATGATTAAGTAAAGATGAATTTTGATGCCCCATCCCTAAAAAGGGTACTTAGGGGTCAGTTGTGTTACAAAGTGGTATCAGAGCATAGAAACAATACTTGGCCTACTTGGGATCACAAAAGAGTCAAGTGATTTTATTTCTTAGAAAAATTTAAGGGAGAGGGCATACTACCCTAACCTATCTAGCAGAGCATGATTCAGACACAATCCTGGATGGTCTGGAGAACAATCATAAGATTAGTTTACCAAGGCTAAAATGAGCCCGCTGAGAGTATCATTGTTGTACAAAAATTATATACATAAGTTCATTGAGGAGAAGGATGTAGATTAAAATTTAGTTAGGATTTTACCCAATGAGAATGAATCATGCTAGTCTTTTCCAGAACAAGACTATCATTTCTTTTGGGAAATGATAGACAATCCCACAAGAGTGGGATTATGTTGATGGGAACTAATAAAAAGACTTGGATGTGAATGGATTGAAAGGATCCGTAGCAGTAATAATTATTTCTTTAATGAAGGATTAAACCTTGTATATGTATATTATCCCTCACGATCACAGGATTATAGGTCAATTTACTTTACCTATAATGAATGAAAATTTTTGCTAGAATAACCTAATAAGCAAGGGAAAAAAAGGAACCATATAGATTGAGAACAACCTTCATGAAGGTAGAAGTGAAGTGACAAGAGCAAGTTCAAAATCTCATGGTTGTGCTAGGGGAGTGTGTATCCCTATTAACATAAGGGTGTGTCTATGCAAGAGGAATGAGTCTGGTGACCATTATCTAAAAAGGGAGAGCATGTGCAACTCTCAGGTTTCGAAGGGAACTGAGAGACAAATCTTGTTTCTTGGTAAAGGAATTGTTGGGTAGTGTTTTTCTAATCAAGTTGATAAATAGAGCTATAGAAATATGGAGTGATTGAGTGAGAAATCACAACAACCTCCATTTCTTGGTGGATAGGAAACTAATCTTCCAGAATTCATGTGGGAGGAGGAGAGTGACCTTCGTCCCTGACTGTTGTTGAACATAAGAAAGACTTCTAGGTTTAGTGGTTAAGGATGATATACATTTGCAGACAATCTAATGTTTTTAATGAGAGTAGACAGAAACAACTAGAACCTCTACAAAAATTTAAAAAGAAAGAAAGAGATGGATCCTCTACCCAAGATTGATTATGATATAAAGATACTTTAGAGTTCTGTATTAAAATACTTATTAAGTAGAATACCTCAAAATTGTATTTGGGCTTTAAGGAAATAGTCCAAATGTTATTAGACATTAAAATTTATTATAAATGAGGTAATATGGTTAATTAAATGTTGATCCTTAATGTTGTAAAGGAATTGTTGGGGCACTTCTAGATGCCCAATGGGTTAGATTAACATCTAGTGGTGGATGGTATCCATATAGATATGGTTTGGTATACTTAAATCGTAGTGAGGGGAATGTAGAAAAGGATTTCCTTGATCAAAAGGTCTGTTGATCAAGACCATTTTCCTACTGAATGGAAGACTAACAAATGAATGTTGACCATTCTGATAACTGAATGGTAATGTGCAAAATGAATAGGTTCATGATTCATTATGAACAAATTTTTTTCTATTAAAACATGTTGATGTATCCAAAAGGTTAGGGTTAGCCTAACCAAGGTTGCTCAAGGAAAAGAGAAGGAAGATCCCAATAGGGAGTAAATTGCAAAAGTAAAGAAGGGAAAAGGGGGAATACTTTTCTCGCTTTAAAAACTCTGAATTGCTTACAACGTTGTAGGTATTAAAAGAGAAGTTGTGGGAGAAAGTACAGCTGGAAAAATAGAGAATGAATAAATAATCATATTTAGATGAATGGGCTTGGTTAATTCATGATAAGTGAAGGTAGTGAGGCCTTGGAAAATAACTTAGTTGGACTTAAATTCCAGCATTGTGTAGAAGGAGTTCGATGAGGGAAGAGCTCCTTGACCCCTTCTTTGTTGATTATTGTATTTCTCTAGTACGTGATATTGATTTACTAATAAAAGAAAATGTTTTGACATCATAGTGATGATGATTGTATGAATCTAGAAACAAATGATAATTGTTTGTGTTTCACTCATGAAAACATTAAATATAATGCGATGAAGTGCATAAAGATATGCTAGGACATATCTACAAAATGTTTTATTGATTTGAAGGCTATGATACAAGCAATTTTATCTACAAGACGACTAATATATTTGTGGTGTATGTAATTTGTAGAAATAATTGGATTTGTTGAGAAAAACAATTGCCAATGATGGACAACCTCAAGTAGAGGACTATTATGATAAGGTTGTCATTAAAAGATTGTTGAAGGGACTTTAAAAGTCCCTATAAAGCACAATTTATGGGGTAATATTAGAGAGGGTGATAGCATCCAGAGAAGGTATAGAAATTTTCATACCTATGTGGAATAAGGTATAAATTAATTTGGTAGGAAACACTTATGAAAATATTTCATTGTCTTAAAGATATGCAAATAAAATTTGAGTGGTTGTTGTATGCCATTGATACCCAAGTAGGGTATGATTAAGGAAAATAACTCGAATAATAGAGAGAGGAAGTATATTCCAACCAAATATGAGTTGTAATCCTTGCATGAAAATTTAGGAGTAAAGAGTACCATTGGTACAATAACCAATCTAGGGAGATTGGGAGTAAAGGTGCTCATAGTTAGTATATTGCATGGAATGAATTAGGGAAATGCATGTTTTCATAAGAGGGTAGATAATAGATTTTCCATTGAGGAAGGAGGACCTTCCAATACTCCACTTGAATTGTGTATTCATTAAAGAAAAGAAAATTTTGGGTGGTCATGAGTGTTGGCACCTTGGTTACCAATGAACGAAGAACGCTTGGGTGCATTCAAGAGAAACTTTTAGATTCATATGTGCTGATTTGGGATCGTGATCATCCTATAGTAGGTAGCATAGTCATGTTGTAAGAGCGAATGAGAATGATTAAACCTATGGAGAAGAGGTTGGTTGATCTCCAACACACCATGGCAAGGTGATTGTCATAAGTATGGTGACTTGAACCCAATGTAAGGGTACATTGGGTATGGATGTGGCTATGAAGATTGGCACATTGATTAAAGACAACTGACATTTGAGTTACATTTGGAAAAATTGGAAGAAAATGGTCTTGGGTATGGAAGTGTTGTACGCCCATAGGGAAGAAAAATTTCCTATTGAGATAAAATTATATTTGAAGGAAAGTCCTATGCTTGTGAATCTAGTTCCTGTGTGGAACATATATGAAAATAAATGTGGAATTTGGAAATCTGTGGGTGACAGATTTGCAAGAAAATTATGAATTTGAAATTGATGATAATATATCATAATTTGTGTATATCGATGATACAAGTGTGATGAAAAAGATCCTTCTAGGAAGAAGAGGTGAAGGTTGTCAGTATGGAAATCATGAAAAAGGAGAGCCCTGTGGTAAGCCATGATCGCCCCAGAATATGTTGGTTGTGGAAACACAAGACAAAGGGACGCCTCAACAAAGAAAGTCTAAGGGACACCTTGACTATAAGACTCAATGAAGTCTTTAGAACTCTTCCTGTGGGATAAATCCTTGGTAAGGCAAGATGGATCGCTCGAGGGACTATATAACAGAGAAGAGGATGCATGAGCATGGGCCTAGAGGGTGAGTGATCGCAACGAAAAGGAGACTTTGATGATTCTTATAAAATATTGATTGGGATCATGCACAAATGGGTATGTACATGAAAACTAATGATCCAAGATAACAAGACATCCATGTGGATGCAAATCCATGAGCTACACAAATAAGTGTTGTGCTAGATTTTGAAATTTTTCTCTTGAATTTGGCACAACAATTAAATGTTTTCGCATGAAATTGTGATTAATATGCTTGTTGTACAAGATTATTGAAGGTAGGTGACGAAGACCAAGAGTTTAGAAAGGACCTGATCAAGAAAGAGGATTGAGATTTCTAAAGTAGTTGAATTACAAAGGAATGACATGTGTTACTGAGAAAGAACACCAAGGCTGATGTTCCTTTAAGGGGGAGGGGACTGTAACACCCATATTTCCCCTAGCTTGTAATTAATCATTAATTATGATCACCATGCTATGGCATCAGAATAATGTAAATTTATTATTCTTTAGATTTCCAATAAATGACTGGGGGGGTGAAGCCTTGAAGTACTTGCCATGATATCATTATAGGAAAGAGTGAGAAAACTGTGGAGAGGGTTTATTATGTCAAAATGACCCAAATTCTCCTTGCTAAAATAATAAGCCTCGTCTGGATTCCAAGTAGGAATCAGTTAACGAAAGAAAGATCGGTGGTTGAAAAATCAACTACCCCCATGAATGGAAGCATCGAGGGTCTGGCTGAGGAGACAAAAAAATTTCATCCTGAAGTACCACAGAGTGAATTTTTCCGCAGGCCCAAACTGACCCAAGTTTCTTCTGACAGAAGGAACAAGACAGGTCTAGAACCTTCCTCGGAGGGAAGAGGTGTGCAAGAAAACACACGAAGAAGATGAGCTAGAGGATGGGGGTGTGCGAATCGAATTTGCAGAAGGAAAGAGGAAGAGTGCAAGAGGTTCTCCAGCTGAGAGGAAGAATTGGAAGCTTAATAAGTTGTTATCGTTACTGGAGAGAACAAGAGAAATGATCTCTGAGAAATTTAAGAAAACATGACCTGAAGAGAAGACCGTGAGCTTTATGCTGAGGGAGCATCTGATAAACCTCACAGAGGCTGTGACAGAGAGAGAGTCTTTGAGGAATTTCAATAATTGATATGATCGAGAGAGAGTCTCTGAGAAACTAAAAAAGTTCCCTAGTGATATCATGGCTTGGCACGGGGGTGTCCAGAGTGATAAGAATGAATGCCTCTGAGCCTATGGTTGGGTGGAAAGGTAGACACCCACAGTCAGTTGGTTGGTGATTGATTGTAATGGAGAAGCATTTCATTTACTCTATGCACTTGGATTGAGATGCAAGATTTGAATTTCTGTAATTGTGATTACTTGTGCTTAGCGTGAAATTAATGGTTATAATACTTAACTTCTCTCCTATAATCCGTTACATTTGTATCGGTGTAAGATGAAAATTTTGTCCTCTGGGAAGGTTTGAAAATACCCCTCCCTATTTCAAACCTTAATTTTTGTGAATTGGAGGGTGTTACGCTCAAATCAGTTGTCCATGAGACCACGGGCTCATGCCCGTAGCCTAAATCCAAATCTTGGCTAAGAGTTAAAGGGTGTAGTCTATGGAGTTTGATAAATTTCCATAAGACCACATCCATGGAAATATTATATAAGATCAAACAGGAGCTAAGTTGTTCATGCCTCAATGGTGAATTAACACAAGATGTCCAAATGCGCCAAAGGAGACCTGTCGAACTGGTAACTTGATGTATGACCGACGGTTGGTGGTCAACTAACTGTAATATGGTATTTTCCCCCTTGCTAAACCCTAATCATCTTCTCAGTCATGTAGTGATGCAAGCTGTAGATATGAGGGTATTCAGGGTCTCCCTTGACCAATGGATCGATGTTGTTGTCAGTTTGGCATTGACCACTTTGAGAGAACATAGGTGTTATAATGCCAAAACCCCTAAATGTCGAAGTTGCAAAATATTGTGGGCCCTGAACGTCGAACTCACAAAGTGACACAAACCATATATTCGGGGAGGATTTGGGATATCCCATGACCGTTATATCTAGACCATGGTCAGCCTAGCACTGACCACTCTAAGAGAAAAGAGGAAGTTACATGGAAGATTTCCCGAACGACGAAGTTACGAAGTAATGGAGGCCATATATCTTTGGATCTATGTGGATACACCTCGGTCATGAGATATAAGGGGTTGTGGAAGAATGTCAATCTGGAGAGATGTGTCACACTGAAGTCACTAAGGGTGACATGGACCCACATTTGACGTGCCACAAGTCACCCTGATTCGTGCTCTTCACAGATCCTATGTGCCCATTAGAATGTGACACATGTCACCCATTGATGGTACCATGTGTTGTTTCCTTGTCACATGTCACCCCCCTGGAACATACTCTCTTGGCCTAATAATGGGTGGAGTACTCAGGATTGACCTGTCCTTGTATTTGCATTTAATGTTCCACTATGCATAAGGGTGTACCCTTTGGGAGTCCGTCACTTCAAAACTCCCAAGGTTTGGGGTGTAGTATCTTAGGTATGTCGAATAGGACGGAGGCTAGAGCTACTTGGAAATGTTTTGGCATCCTTTGGGAGCTATGGATTTCAAGACTACAGAGGATATGTGCGTAGAAAGAAAAAATGGCATTCAATGTCGAAATGTCGAACATTGAATTCCCATAACCCTGTACGTTAAACGAGGACAAAGTCTCATCGGTGGATTTAATTGTGGATGGATTTCCACCATAGATGTAGGAGCACTAGGAATATTTGATACCTCAAGAAACCTTGGGATAGTAAAAATGAGACAGACCCACGTGGCAACCACGTGTCCTTTGACCAATGATTATCGCAAAAATTCAGAAAGGAATAACTCCCAATCCAGAGCTCAGATTTGAGAATGGTAACGGTGGTTGGAAAAATCTTGACGAGAAGAAAGTGATGGAGATGTCAAAAATAGTATTATAGATTATTAAGGAAAGAGGAATTTTGATTCCCCATCTCTAAAAATGGTACTCAGGGGTTGGGTGTGTTACAACAGAGTATATGTTCAGACGTGCCTAAGGAATGGAATTTATTTGAGGTGGCTCATTTTACTTGGAGCACTTTGGATAGTTTGTTTGGGACATTTGAGGAGTGTAGGTGTGTTTGTCACCCTCATAGATGATGTTGAGTTGAGTTGAGGTGACTTCATGGAAGGAAGTGAGTTGGGGACTTTCCTTCATTTGAAGGATTGTGGAAATAAGAAGATTGCAACATGAATATATTACTTGGATGTGAGTGTTTCTCTTGCATTGGAAAGTATGGTTGAGGATGAATCCTAACCATTCCAAGGAATATATAGGTATATACAGTAGCATGGTCTAGTGATGAAGTAGTGTTGGTTACCTTTCTGGGGCTAACCCAGGTTCTGATCTCAAATAGGTTTCCAACAAAACCCTCAAAACTATTGTCTCTCCCAGTAAAACATAAGGAAATGTTGCACACATGGTGCACAAAGAAGTCTCACCCAAGATAGCTTTTATGGGGGACTGCAATAATTAGGTGTTTGCGGTCAAGGAATGAGTGGGAATTGTGGTTAGATTCTTTTCCTTATGCCTTATCCTTGTTAATCATTCATCTACTTCTATGATTCATTCATCTTTAAACCTATGCATGCATGTTGATATAACTATTTTAACCATTCATTCTTGAGATAATGATTAACATAAAAGTAAATAATTCCTTAACAATCACATAGAACACAAGGTTTATCAGGTTTCACCCCTTTCTGGGGCTATGTCCACAAAGATATGTCTTCTCTTCTCTTTTATTTATTCTACTGCAAAATCTTGCATTGCACGCATTACATCCTCGGTAATACAATAAAAATGATGGTGAGTACCCTCTGTGAGGCTGACTAGATCACACGAGGCTCCTCAACTTGTGACCTAAACCTCAACAATGAGATTATTCCAATATACCACAACACTTGTTACAATCAGTATCTTCCCAACCAACTAACTCTCAATAATCAACTGACTCCCCCCTACCTAGACCTCCTAGGTCCTTATTTATACTACTTTACAGGATTATAGTCATTAAAATATTTTTCAAAAACCCTAAATATAACATGGTTAGGTCTGTCTACATTCCCTCCTCGTTTATTTTCCTCTTGCATGTTGTGTTTCCTTCTTTTTCTACATGCTTCTTTCCATGCCACTTGTTGCACACGCTCCAAAAATAAACCTTTCTCTCAAAAAATGGGCATGTTCCCAAAATAGAATTTATTCCAAAAATAGGCTTGTGCCCAACAGGCCCCCAATACTAACATGTGTCTCATCCTGAGCCACTCAGGTGGTGCGTGCTCCCTGTACAACCTTCTCTAAGATGTGGAACTTTTCTTTTAGTTCCTTTCCTTTTTCCTTCACCTACGTAGCTTTGTCTGTTAGTGCCTAGACTATATGCGTTGTTAGTTGTTCTTGTATCACTGTTGGGCTTTCTAAATGTGTCTTCCTCATCCTTGTCTTATCTTCCTCCAACTCTGTAATTATCTGTGTTTCTTGTTCCCAGAGGGGCTCCAACTGGGCTTGTCTTTCTTTCTTATTAATTTGCGATGTCTTTAACTCTGTCTGTAGGGTCTTCATCTCCTGGGTACCCTTCAAGATCTCGGTAATGCTCATGTATTTTTGTCACTGCTTCAACTTCGGCATGGAAGCATTGATTTTATCCTCTTTTTGGTCCAACCATTGTATATTTTCATCCTCTTCCAAAGTGGTCCAAATCTGTGTAGTTATTTCAAATAGTTCTGCGACTTCCTTTGATTCACTTTCCATATCCTCTATATGAAGCGTGGTTTGTTGTTATATTTTCTCTCGAACCTTAGGAGGAGTCATAGGATTACGTTTTTTTTTCAGCTCCTCAATATTCTTCCTATATCCCTTAATCGTCTACCCAATGATCTTTATCTTTTCATCTACACTCCTATCTAGTGCTTGTGCGCTATTTGGAATGTGGTTGTAAACCATTATTAGCCATCACTCTATATTGTCAGTTCGTTATTTTTCCACCTCCTTCTCCGAGGTCAACTAGTCGCAGGTGATATGTAACATTTCTGGGACTCCCCTACCAACCTCCAAGTTACTGGCATGCACGTGGGCTTTGGATTGTACTTCCTATATTATACTAGCCTGGAGTTTGTATACTTCTTTTGTGGATATTTTCCCCATGACTAACTCAAAATGGTCAATGTCCACCATGGGTTTTTGCACGGTCTCTTGATCAATTCTGACCATCTTCCATGTGACCATGAATGTATCCCTTCCCTGCACTATTATCTAAACTATCTCATCTCCTTCTTTTTGCACAAGGGGTCGTTGTGTCTTTTCATATTGTTGCGTTGTGGCCTACGGTACTGCATGAATTTGTAACTGCTATAGAGTTTCACGGACTTTTATGATTTTGGACATGATATCTTCTCTCTGTGCTTCCATAGTGCAGACTGCCTCTTCCCCTTGTCCTAGACCTTTTCTTCCACAAAATCAACATCATCCTCTGTCAAGGGGATGACTGGTTCCTCCTTGGTGTACTTCATCTTTTTTGCATGTCTCCTGTACTTGCGTTGTCTTCCTTTTTTCTGTGAGGTTTGCACCCCACTCATCGTCGCATGTGCCCTTTCCTTGCTAGCCTGAGATGTGTCCCCCTTCTTGGCATCATGCTGAATGTATATCCTAGACACCATTGTTTTCTTCCTTTGTCTCCTTGGAACTATGTTTCTTCCCAATGCCTCAGTGTGTGTTGCAGCCTTCCTAGTTTTAGCAGTTGGATTGTTTGTCTTTGTTAAAGGACCTTCTTTGGATTTCCCGTTAAGTTTGGTTGATTTTGTTGCAGCTGGTCTTGTTGTTGGTTTCGCTACTGGAATATTCTACTACACAAGCCATTCTTTGATTATCCAGTCAATATCTTCCCTTGTGATGAAGTATTGCATCTCCAACAATTCCTTCTTTGGATCCATTGCTACTTGGATCCACATATGGTGTCTAGATGCCTTAAACCTGGCTATCCCTTCAGTTTCCTATATCCCTTCCATAGGAATGTGCCACACATTGGTTGTGTTCCATTGTATCTCTTCCAGCAGCATAACAAACATCGTGTTATTCACCTACTAATTTTTGTTGTCCCTGGCCTGCCAGAGGGATTCATATCTGGCCATGTAGCACTTCCATTTCCTATCTAGAAAGGATGAAAACTTTGGCTCCTGCCATCCTGGAAATCTATGAGGATAATGAGCCAATAATAATGAAACTCACTTCCATTATCCTACGCATCTCTGCAATCGATCAAGAACTGGTTCAGGAGGTATAGTGCCCAAGTGAACATTACTCCCTTCGCTTACTATGGGACGACTGCAATGAATCATGCTAGAGCCTCTTATTTTCTTCACTTCCTCAATAGCTTGCAAGCCATGATCTTGTTGGTGAAACTTTTCACGTTATCATTGATATCTATAAGCATAATGCCCTTGTTTCCTCTGCCGATACCAAATTGTGCCTTGACTAGCTCGGTGATCTCCTTCTCACGCACTTTATTTTCCAAGTATTCCTATGGATGTACACCTACTGTGGGTAATATAATAATTTTGGAGATCAATGCAACATCAAGTTGTATTGGCCTATCCATCCAAATAATGTCGCCATGTACCTGGGCTAGAAATGTTTTGATGTAAAGCCCAACATTTTTACCATGCTCGGAGTGTGGTATGTCTAGGAGGTTCATTATCCTGAAGTTGTCGAGCCTTTTTATCCACTGCACAGGGTCCATGATTGGTTTTCCTAGGGGTCCAATCTCCCCTGTGTTTGCTAGGTAGTCTTCCTCAACCAAATCTAGGAATTTTTTTGTATCACACACATCATGATCCGAGTACCTTGGTTTAGGTACTTTTTTGAACATGTCCTCCACAGTGACCACTATGTCTAGGAGGTAGGGAAGTGTAATTTTTGTTGCGTCCTGCGCCTTTGTTTTCTTCCTGATAGTAGATGGACCTACTTCTATTGTTTCTTTGTCATCTTATTCTCCCTCGGATTCTAGTTGGTTGCTGATGTCCTCAACCATCACCCCCTCTTCATTGTGGCCATGTTTTTGACTCTTCATTTCATCGGTTTTAGCCAATTTTTCAAGATTAGGGTTTGTAATACCATTTCGAATCTTGTAACTCTGCCCTAATTCCCCTTGTGCCACTATCAATGTTTCCTCCTCAACCATTGTTGGTATGAGTGAATCTGTATTGGAAGTGGTGTAATATTTGAGCTCGACGACGTTATCAGACTCCACCATCCTTTCCTTCCACCTTTGGCCATGTCGAGTAACCTGTATGTACTTACCTGGAGCACCAAACTTTGGTGGTGTCATTTTGTATCTGATTTGAACACTCGCTCTCTTCTTCGCACAATTATACATAGGCCACACACTTTTATCTCGCTCTATGCTCAAAAATCACTAAGTGTCGAGATAACGCGTTCTTTCCGCATTTTATAGACCCGATCATAATTGTTTTTCACTTTTTCCGTGCATTTGCGCAGGGTCCAATTTTTCTTGCGTGTTGTCTTTCTATGTTGTCCCAGTAATTGTTCCGCACGACTTTTTTCCACTTTCATATTGTTCAACCATCTTCTGCCTGTTTTTGTATTTTTCTTCTTTTTCTATTTTTGTATTCCTTTTTCTTATTTTTCTCCTTTTTGTTTTTTTTTATCAGTTTATTTTCCTAATATCTAATATAGTACACTATATACATGAATTTCTTATTGCGCTTTGATTACTAAGGGTTAGTAGGTCGACTGTCCCTATACAGTTTCATTCAACTTTTGTTGACCATTCCTTTCAGTTTTATTCCTCCCAAGTAGTTTAGCTGTACAAATCCTCCATATGTGACAATATTTACTTCATATGGCTCTAGCCAATGAATTTTTAACTTACCAGGGTGTTGCACTTTTTTTTGTCATAGAGAAGAACTAGGTCTCCCTCCTTAAAGATATTGCTCTTAATGTTTCTGTCACTCCAAGATTTGTCCCTTTATTTCTGTACTTCCTGGTGAAATCCTTCTAGAATCTTATCCTCTTCCATTTCCATAAGTTGAATTAATCTCTCCTATACTACACCTCTTTATATCATGTTGGTAATTCTTTCCATGCATAGACTGGGTACTAGAACTTCTAATGGAACCACTGCTTCATTTTCATACACCAATATGAATGGTGTTTATCATGTCATCTTCTTGCATGTGGTCCTATATTCCCATAGTAATGTTGGTATTTTCAAGTCCCAATCATCCCTGTTAACATTGCAGATCTTAGTGAAAGCATTTTCCAAAATCTTATTGAAAGCTTCTACTGTCCCATTTTCCTGAGGATGATATGGTGTACTCTTTTGGCGATAGTATTCAAAATCCTCAGTCATAGCCTTGATTGTATTATTAATAAAATTAGTGCCTTAGTCACTCATCAAAATCTTGGGACATGCAAATCTTGTGATCACGTTCTCAAATAAGAAGTGTGTTGTTGTCTCTATGCTGCAATCTTTGACTGGTGTTGCTTCTTCCCATGTGGTTAAATATTTGGTCATAATAATGATATATATGGCTCCTGATATTCTTGTTGGTGGATTAATTGGTATGACAAAATCTACTTCCTATTTGTCAAATACCTACAAAATTACTTGTGGTTTTAGGGGCATCTCATCCCTCCTATTGGGTTTGAAAACCCTCTGAAAGACATCATAGTTCTGGAAATATTTCTTGGCATCTTTATGAAATGTTGGCCACCATGGTCTTATGCACAATACCTTCTGTGTGGTATCTTTTTTTGTGTAGTGTCCTCTAGCTATGTCTTCATGGGATTCTACTAAAACATTGGGTTGTTCATGTTCCAATACACACCTCAAAATTCTATCCGCGCCCATCTTGTATAAATGACCTACAATGAGTTGGTAGTCTGCAACTTTGACTACTAGTTTTTTCTTATGCACAATACTAAACTCTTGTGGCACAACTCCTATACTTAATTATTCCATGATATAAACGAAGTATTCATCAGCTACCTATACTAAAAATAAATATGCATCGGGAAAGTTTTCTTCCAAGTTAGTAGGTTCTTCTCCATTGGTTACCCTTGACAAGTGATCAAGTCTTGCATTCAACTTCCCTGGTTTGAATATTACTTCAAAATCAAATTATTGGAATAATAACAAACATCTGTAGACCCTCCCCCTCAACACTGGCTTGTTGACTAGATATTTGAGGGCAGAATGATCTGTGAACATTTTAAAGTGTTTACCCAATAAATAATTCCTGAATTTTTGAAGTGCATATACCATGGCTAGCCCTTCTCTTTATGTGGTGTTGTAATTCTTCTTAGATTCTGACAACTTCATGCTTACAAAGGCTATAGGATGATCTAAGTCCCCTACTCCTTGTTACACCACAATTTCTCCAAGTTTTGTTGTTGATGCATCTACATGGACATGGAATGTATTTTCTTGATCTAGAAATACTAATATAGGTGTTGTCATCATATTTTCCTTTAGATTTTCCAATCCTTGTTGAGAATCCTCATTCCACTGAAATACAATGTCCTTCTTTAACAAATTTTCCATCGGTGCAGTAAATCTACACATACCCATTTATAAACTTCTTGTAGTAGCCTGTATGTCCCACTATGGCTCTTAACTAGTGCAATGAATTTGGTGGTGGTAAATTCACAATGACTACAATCTTAGGAGGGTCAACCAATAAGCCTTGTTTTCAAACTATATGTCCCAACAATATCCAAAAAGGTGTACCAAAAATTCATTTCTTGATGTTTAATGATATCTGACATTGCCTGCATATTTCCAACATTAGTCTTAAAAATTCTAGATGGCCTTTCAAAAGACTATACATTGTCCAGTAATCCAGATATACTTCTATAAATTTATGTATGAATCTCTTAAAAGAAGCTATGACTACCCTTGAAAATATAGCTGGTCTATTCTTCAATCCAAAGGGCATGACTATACATTGGTAGGATGTCCATAGAAAAATTAGTCTTATACCTGTCCTCTGAAGCTATTTTTATCTGATGGTAGCCTGATAATCCATCTGTGAATGAATATTCTTCCTTCCCTCGCACATTCTCGAAGACATCATCTGTAAAATGGGTAGGGAAAGGGTCATGTAAGAAAGCATCATTGAGTTTCCTCAAATCTACACAAATCCTTATCCCTCCTTGCTTCTTTTCCTGGACTACCATGGGACTGATCCATTCAGATTCCTCTATTGGTTCTATAATGCCAGCTTCCAAAATTCAGTCAATTTCTTCTTTCACTTTCTGCTTATACACTGGATTCATCCTATAAGGTCTCTATCTGACATGTCTAGCCTCGAGTTTGAGAGGTATATTCATTTCACCTAGATTCCCTACTATGCCTTTCATCTCTGTAAAGGTTGTTGGAAACAGGTCACTGTATTTGTGCAATAACTATGTTATTCTTTCTAATGTTTTCTCATCCAAATAATCTCCAATACTTTCCATTTTAGGATTGTCATTCATCCCAATGTTGAATTTCTTAACTTTCATTGGTGCAGAAAATGCCTCTGACTCCATAGATGGGCCTTCCACCACTCTCTCTCCTTCAATATCTGTGATCTAAATGTTGCATGGATCATTTTTTGAATCATTTTGTCATTGATGACAAAGTTTTAATTAATTGATGTCAAAGTATTAATCTCAAGTGATTGATTGATGTCAAGGGATTAATTGTTTGATTGATGCCAAAGGATAATTGATTTATTGTTTTCAAAGGATGAATGTCAAGGAATTGCTTGGTACAAGTGGTGATGCATGTTTTGTACATATTTTATACACTCATATATGGTATATGTTTGATGATAGTACTTGGCTAAAATTACACCATTGGTATTACTTGATTAGCACATACTTTGGTACATGATGTATTGGTTGATATAGTTGAGACACTTGATTGATTGAGATACATGATTGTGATACTTGGTTCATGATGGAGACATATGACACTTGTTTGGCATGTTGGTAGATGCACATGGTTCACATATTGATATATGCACATGGTTGGCATATTGGTACATGCACATATTTGGCATGTTGGTAGAGGCATATGGTTGATACACTCCATTGATGATATATTATGGCACATTGTATGGTGTTGATGTACATGGTTAATGTAAAAGGGTGTTGTGCATGGTGGGCACACAATTTGGTACATAATGTACTTGGTTGATGTTTCATTCATGATTCTCTATTTCATTGTTGACATATCTTTTGTTTCTTGGTATGGAATAGGTTTTGATGCATGGACAGGTCCAAGGATCATCATAGAAAGACTGAGTGTTCTATGATCTAGTTGAGTAGTAGCATTTGCAGTAGTATCATATTGTTCATATTGCAGAGAAGATAGGGGGAGTCATTCTTCTTCCCATGATTCTAGGAGGAAAGAGCCCTATATTTGAAGAAAAATCATAGAGGAATAATTCTAGCGGGAGCGATGGTCACAGGGGGAGTATGAGCGATGTATCTTCAGCATTACATCAGAGTGATATCCCTTGTTCAAAAGGGGAGATATTATTCAGAGGAATATCCAAGGAATTCAGGCAGGGGTAGCAGCCCCAAGAGGAGAATGATCCTTTGACATTGATGTCAAAGGGGGAGAGATAGTCACATTGATGCGATTGATGATTAATAATGGGGAGAGATAGTCAAATTGACGTGATTGATGACTTTTCTACATGTTGACATCAATGATTGGTGGTGACATCAATGTTGGTATTTCCATCAATTCCAAAGGGGGAGATTGTTGAATCATGTTGTCATTGATGACAAAGATTTAATTAATTGATGTCAAAGGATTAGTGTCAATGGATTGATTGATATCAAGGGATTGATTGCTTGATTGATGCCAAAGGATAATTGATTGATTGTTGTCAAAGGATGAATGTCAATGAATTGATTGATGCCAAACTATGATTGAATGATGTCAAAGGTCAAAGGTTTGATGTATACATATCTTATAATAGTATATTGATGAAGATGGATCAATGAGTTGTCATTGATACATGATGCATAGATGAAGATGGATCGATGTGGTTTCATTGGTATATGATGAATTGATGAATCATTATTGTCTTATCATGGTTGATAAGGTGAACAAATGGATGAACTCTAAAGTGGTCCCCTTATGGTGAAATCCCTCACAGGAAGACGCTTTATGGATGATTTATCATTGAAGTATGGTTATGCTTATATGTGGAATAATGAGATGAAGATCAGTGAAATTGTTGGTGAAACTATCCTAGATGGATAATGCTTGGCATGTCATTTCCGGTGGTATGTGGAATGTCACATAACTCCTCATGGTTTGAGAGTTATGGCCCTATGAAGATGAAGGAACCTCATATGTTGGATTGAAGCCCTAAAAGTTCAAAGAAGTCAAAGAGATTGCAAAGAAGAAATTATTATTTAAATGATAAAGTGAAGTGAAAAAGTCAAGATGATTATTTAAATGATAAAGTGAGGTGAAAAAGTCAAGAAGAAATATTTAAATGGAGAACTTTCTATTTATGGAAAGTGGTTAACCCTAAAAAGAGGAAAATAGGATAAGTGACCTAGAAGTGGGTTAAGTTACCTAGAAGATGCTTCTAAGGAAGCTACTTGGAGAGTATAAATAAGAGGAAAGGGTCTCTTGTGAATGCGTATCTCTTGATCATGTATTGAAAATCTATTCCAAGAGAGAAGAGATATGGAGGATCGCATGGACACATGAAGGTTTCAGCAAGTCTGATTTCATGACGGAAAAAGTCTTGGAAGTTCAAAAACCCTATTTTCTGAGGTATATGTAAGCTATAGTGAGTCAGGGCACATACATACGTGAGATGAATGAGGACAGGGCACATACAATGGATGAATTCCTGAAGACTTGTGGTTGAGCTGATGACAGGCTCTTAGAGACTTAAGAAGGTTCCAGATATGCATTCTATGGGCTCAAATCTACCATAGAAACTCTGGTATGGTTACATTGTTGTCTTGATGGATACTCTTGCTTGTCGTGTAGTGAATTCTTAAAGCATTCTTGGTATGGATGTTGTGATGTGGTTTGTGTTGGTTGATGGAGTAAGCAACACTCTTAAGATTCTATACTGATATGATTTCTATAGTATATTGGTTGCTTATACATGATGAGTAGCATTTATATTGTATGATTGAGAAGCATGAGTTAGTTTTTGGAGAGCTTGTATGTGTTGTGACTGGTTATGGGTCAGATGGAACGGTGAAAGACAAAAGAGAATGAGATTGAAGTTAGCAGAGGATCTAAGTTCAGCTTGAAGAGAAAACCCTAAGATCTCAGAAGTGATACATAGGCTGTAGTACAAACTGACCGCGTACATACACGAGTTGTACTACTGGTAGGGCATGTACATATGCGTGTTGCACTACTAATAGGTTGCGTACCTATTGACAGATTGATATCTATTGAGGATTGTTGCCTCATCTCAGTTGGTGTTGAGTGTGTAAGATGAGTCTTTCATTATAGAGCTCGTGCTCTTGTAGAGTTCTACTCTATTCAATTGTTGTTGAAAAACCCAAGGATTGTTGTTCGTAATAAAAGGAAAATTGTACATACATATTGCGTTCCTTGTGTTCCTTGTGATGATATATGTTGTTGTTATATGTTGCTGATGTATATTTACATTTGACTGGTTATGAATGACAATAATAAGTAATGAGTAAATGGTGATTGATAACTATGAAGTTTTTGAAGGGGAAGTTTTGGTAAAAAGAGCCCTACACTGTTCACCCCCCCTCTTAGTGTAGTCGGTGTGTCCAACATCATCTTCATCCAGTGCTTCCTCTTTGATTTTCTGTATGTTCTATTTTTTATATTATGTTTTGATTTCAATCTTTGGTTCATCAAACAATATCACTCCCCTTATCATCTTCAAAGCTAAATCAATGTTGGGGTTCTCATTCTCAAATGACAAGGTTACTACAAAATTCTTTTGTAATCTTGTCCACTATGTAGTGCCTTTGCACATCTCCTGGTCTATGTACCATTTCCTTGGGATCCCTTCCAATGTATGAATAAAGTGATGAGGCCATTCCTCTGGAGGTGTTTTGCACTTCTCCAAGTGTTCAAATGGTGTTCCTTTCCCATCATACTTCTTCATTGTATTGCTCCCATGTTCTGCACTAAATATAATGCACAATAGTCATTTACATTGATACAAGTCCTAAATTGTTTCTTTGTGTGCACCCTACCACATTGCAGGTGTTTCCTTGAGTGCAATATCTAGGGCTAAGAGCCTCTGATTTTCCAAAAATTCCTCCTCATATTCTATCAATAATTCATCTAAGTAGTTTATCCCATGAAAACTGGGAGGTTCCCTTATCTTTGTACTAACCCATCTTACTACACAAATTATTCTTGCGCACCTCCTTGTGGAGACTTCATGTAGTCATTGTTGCCAATTCTCCAAACCTGTGTCTAAGTCAAAAGAAAATGATGTAATGCTTCTCTAGCTAAGTACCCCATCTGCATTTGGTTTGACATAATCCTCTTCTCACGCGATGGTTCTGTATAACTGATTTATTTCTTCGATATCCAAACAAGTCACCTCTACAAACCTTTCTCCTTCTTAAGGATCCAATGGTGCAATAACTCTATATTTTCCTGATTCAAAAGTAATTTTCCTTGTCTTCAGGTTGATTATAGCTTGGTTATAAAATTACCAATCCAATCAAAGTAATGTTGGGTAAGGTGTTGTGCCATATACTATCTCTATCACTTCAAAATATGCCATAGTGCGCACTCCATCCAAATCTATTATCACACCTTTAAGACTTCCAATTGGTAACACTTTGTGTTGATTTTATAGTTTCAACTGGACAGGTGAATAGCCTAATGTGGATTCTCCCATACATTTCCATTTCTTCATAGGAAATACATTTACTTCAGAGATTAAATCCAATATAATATCCCCCATGTTGAAATCCCCAATGTTGGCATTTAACTTGAATTCTCTACTTGTCATTCTTCTTGTATGGAGATGATTGATTGTTTTCTTCTCTGACTTCCCTTCTACATCTATGTTGCATCTTTCTAGAATAGTTTTTAAGACCTTAACAGATGATGGATCATTAAATAACTTAACACAGGATCGCAAAAAAGTATTTATGGTACTTACTTTCTCTAAAGGTTATCCTTTACTAGTATGGTACATTTAAGATGGCATATTGTACATTGGTGGGTCCTGAGTTTGTTTTGTGACTGATGTAGACACAACATTCTACTTGAGAATCTCCTGTCTGGCCTCCTTAAATGTTTCATTTTCTTTCTGCGCGTCAACCTGCTTATGTGGCTTAGTATTCTTCTTGACCCATTGGTGTTGAGATGGATCTCATTTTGCTGCATCATCTCTTGTCTTGGATCCTCCTCGAGTAACTATATTGATGTTTTTCTCATCATCCTTGGTTTCTGCAGAAATCCACTGGACATTCTGGTTGTTTTGGTTCCCTTTTTTTTGGATCTTTCCCAAGAGTGTTGTCCAATATTCTTTGTTATGGTTTGCTACGTGATAGTACATACATGTCGTAGGTGGAAGTGGAAAATTACTTGCATAATGTCATGTTTGTTGGCAGTTGTGGCATACTACTAGTCTTATGCCTCATCTAAATCCTCCCTTGCCTCATCCTCCACCTTTGTATCTACCTCGATCTCCTCGTGGTGCATTGTATTGGGGTACTTTGTTATACTGCGTGGGGTTATAGTGTGGCTATGTGTTGTTGTACTGCAAATGCACATTGTTCTATGGTGGTGGCACCTGGATGAACTGAGGTGAAAATTTCCCTTTCATCACCTCCTCTTGCACTCTATAAGTTTCTAAAGTTCTTTCTCTCATTAGTTCCAGCGTTCTACAATCCTTATCATCATGACCCATTGATTTGAAAAAATTGAAATATGAATTTTTTGGTATTGTCTTAAACTTTTGCATCATTGGACAATGATATGGATCATGCCCATGCGTCTTACAAATATCACGCCATGTCCTCCTATTATCAAGGGGTTTGACACTCCTTTTTACAAGTACTACGAAATAGTTGGACATTCATTCTTATGGTGTCCTTTTGTGCTTCATAGTGTACACCAAACAAATTATCTTTTCTCTTTTCCCTTATTCTGGTTAAGTTGAAATGCTAGATTCTTCAAATCCTCCTTTATCTCCTCTATTACTAGATTTGTCTGATGATATCGGTTCTCTTCTAGTTGTAGGGATGCCTAGAGATCCTCTGCCTGATTTTGGAACTTTTGTTGTCTCAAAGTATACTTTAAGTGTGGTAACAATGATTTCACAAATAAGTTCCTATGTTGCATGTCATTAATTGCATATTTTAACTTTCCTTTCAGACATTTGAAACTTTGATCAATCTCCCAAATAGACTCACCTGGTTTATTCCTCATTTCAATCATTTCATTCATGTATTGGTCTTATGAAACTCATTTACCAATAGTTTTTTCATGTCTGCAATAGTCTTTGGTACTCTCTGTGGATTGTTTACATCTAAAATCATGTACCAGTCCATCGCATGGTCTCTTAGTGTGATAGATAACTGCACGATAGTTGTATCATGATATGTGATCTGATTCTCTTCCCAAATCTTCTCACAAATGAATAAATGTTTTTCAGTTTCCTTTGGTGCCTCTCCCCAAAATTCTGGTAATATCATCGTGGGATATTGTCCTCCCTTTTAAAATTGTGTTGAAATACTACCTCTGTGTGGTGTAGATAATTGGTTGTTACTTCATGAACTTGCTCCCCTAGTTTATTTTCCATGATTGGACCCTTGTCATGTTTCTCTTCTTCCACTAAAATTCAGTTGTCTGAACGTTGGTGTTCTTTCAGGAGTATTAGTCACACATGGGGTTGTAGGTTCCACACTGACGATGATTTGGATTGGAGTTATTTATTTTGTTCTTGACCCTAGACCTCTTGTTTTCCTTTTGTATGTTGCATGAAGGATTTCCTTAATTTTTTCCACACCCTATAGATCCTCTACCTCTTCTTCATCGCTCGTCAAACCCTCTATGTCGTGTATGGCTCTCTTCTTGTTATTCATCTTATATTGGTAAGGTATTTTGTTGCGTGTCTTTCCATATTTTTCCATTATTTTCTTTATCTAGTATTCTTCCATCACGATTGGGTCCATGGCCTCCTTCCTCTTTCCCTTATCCATCTCCCTGTCCATATCTCAACCTCCTGGAATTGCTTCCCCCCTTCCCCCCTACACGCAGGGAAGCTTAGTTGTCTAATTCCATGGTCATCACACCTCTATCATACAATAAAATCTTGACTGAAGTATACAACGATATGATGTACCTACCTCTGGGTCCCTTCAGGAAATCCTGCTCTACAACAATGTAGGATTTTGCAGTATTGACTCCAAATTCGGTGATAAACCCTGCAACAATACTGTCTAACTAGAAATCTATTATGCACGTGAATTTTCTATTAACTTGTTGTAACTGCACAATATCCACAGGATGCCACTCTAGCTATCTGAACCGATTTGTAGGTTATTTATCCTTCAACCTCAATAACTACTCCTGCAACATATGTGGGAAATCACAGAAAAATACATTATGCAAGTCGCTAAACACGTATTTGTCAAGATATTTCATGATGTCAAATTAGGTTTTTTATTGTCCTTATGCACAAACTTGAGTTCCTTTGTTCTTAGACATATTTCAATATTCTCCTTCGTTGGATTCCATGGCCTAAACATTCCCTTCTATACTTTCATCCTCTATGCTTTTCTTCCACAGATCTCCTCTACTCAATCCTGTGTTGTTCCAACCGACAACATAACCATTCGTTGGTTACTTGGGCTGACCCAGGTTCTGATCTCAAATATGGTTCCGACAAAACCTTCAAAACTATTGACCCTCCTGGTAAATCAGAATGCAATGCTACGCACAGGGTTAAGAACACAGTCTCACCCAAGATAGATTTTATGGGGGAATGCAATACATGTGTTTACAGTCTAGGAATGAGTTGAAATTGTGATTGGCTTCTTTTCCTTATGCCTTATCCTTGTTAATCATTCACCTACTTCTATGATTCATTCATATTTAAACCTATGCATGCATGTTGATCTAACTATTTTAACCATTCATTCTTGATCTAATGATTAACAGAAAAGTAAAACATTCCTTAACAATCACATAGAACACAAGGTTTATCGTGTTTCACCCCCTCTTGGGGCTACATCCACAAAGATATGGCTTATCTTATATTTTATTTATTCTATTGCAAAATCTTGTGTTGCACGCATTACATCCTCAGTAATACAATCAAAATGAGGGTGAGTACCCTTTGTGAGGCTGACTAGATCACACTAGGCTCCTCATCCTGTGACCTAACCCTCAACTATTAGGTTATTCCACTCTACCAAAAAACTTATTACAATCAATATCTTCCCAGCCAAGTAACTCTCAATAATCAACTAACTCCCCCCCTACCTAGACCTCCTAGGTACTTATTTATACTACTTTACAGGCTTATAGTCGTTGCAATATTTGTCAAAAACCCTAATTCTAACATGGTTAGGCATGTCTGCATGCATGCCACTTTGATTTTCCTCCTGCATGTTGCTTTTCCTTCTTTTTCTACATGTTTCTTTCCCTGCCACCTATTGTGAGCACTCCAAAAATAGATCTTTCTCTCCAAAAATGGGCTTGTTCCCAAAATAGACTTTCTTCCCAAAATAGGCCTGCACCCAACAAGTAGTGAGGAAAAGGTAGTATGGATGCATAGTTCTTGGGTAAAATCAGCTAATTGTGCTATGAGGTGGAAAATGGAGTCAAGTTGTCACATAAGATTTCGTTTCAGGGTGACTTCATAGTGTATCAAGGTGAGGGGTGACCTTTCCTTGGTTTGATATCATTGCATGGATGGACCAAATTGTGGAAGAAATTCAAAGTATGGACACACCAGTAGGATTGAAGTGTATCACTTAGACATTGTGAAGGATGTCCTTGACAAAGATGAGATCATGGCAGCAGTGATGAGGTAAGGATGGATTCTTGCCTTAGTCTTTGGGTTTAGATGGAGTGATAAAGATGCGAAAAAAAAGAATAATTTTGGGCATGAGGAAGTACATTCTCATGACTTGGATGTAATGGTTGAATTAGCTACCCAAGAAGTCTAAGGCATGGGGGATAGCATTGTGCCAAGACATGGTAGAGTTGGTTGAAGTATGAGTGCAAAAACAAGTTCACAAAAGTTCAACACTCGACATTTTTTATGTTTCGGTTGAGTTTGTAGCAGTAATTGAGGAAACAACAACAATGAAATAGAGAGTGATCATCATAGAAGGAAAATGACCTCTTAGACATTATGAAAAAAGTTGGGAAGGATAATTATTTCCATCATTGCAAACAGTTTGGTCACACACAACTTTGGTTAGAGGGTAGTGTGGATGGTTGCATAGGTTGTAGATGATTTTTGTGCAAGTTGGAAATTTGGGGTTTCCAATTTCCAAGGAAACTTGGGGTTTTCACTATGGCACAAAACTTGGGGTTTCCCACAGACTTAATTGTAGTAGAGCCACAAGTTTGGAAGAGACTTGGAGATCACATATTTTTTGGATGCTTCCAAGGAAAAAAATGAATTGAGGTGGGGAAATATGTAAGGCCTTGGGATCTTATCTCAGGAGCGCACACTTCCACCATAGTATGAATCAGGAAGGTGGGATGCTCAACACTAATGAATAAATAGATGTCCTCATATAGCCAAGAGTTGGATTTCCTTGGGTGCATGACATGCCAAGGGACGAATCCACCCAAGGTTCCTTACAATGCAAGTTAAATGATAGATGGTTTGATGAAGATTTGATGCCAAGACTTGGGAACTCTATCGATGAAGGAAAAATAAGCTAAGGCATGTGGGGTGCACTTAGGAAAGTCATGTTAACTCACATAAGGGATGAACACACTCAAGAAGAAAATTCGGTTTGACAAATTAGGCACGCCAACATGAGGGGTACACCAAGGATGGGTGCATCAGTTCCAAGTGGCACAATGGTTGACAAGCGCATGGGTTCATTTGGGAGACTAGGTCCGCAAAGGGATGTGATGATTTTTTTGGAAATGGATTTGTGAAGGGACAAGACACCCACAAAGGATACGACGGTTCACTATGGTGACCTTTGGAGAGCCAATAAGATAATAAGGGTGAATATCCATTACTTTACAAACTTTTGAATGAAAGAGAACATTGTGTCCTTGGTCACACACTTGAATTACACTCAACAAGTTATATTTTAGACCATCTACATACAAAACATTTTTTTCTTTTGTATTTCCCTTCTTATCTTCATCTAGTACAACAATTCCTTTTCCTCTAATTCTATGTGGAGCATTGTTTCCAAAAGTAACTTTCCCACCCTTTTCTTCATCTAGGAACTCAAAGTTACTCATGTCTCCTTTCATGTGCTTGGAGAAGCCATTGTTATATACCATTGATTTTCTTGATTTTTGGCATATAGAGCCAGCCCACAATTTTTTTTTTTTAATTTTCTTCCTCCAAACCTTGGTAAAATATTCTTGTCTGATAGGAACCATCTTGCTTATGCATTCTCTTTCCTTGTGTCCAAAATTATTTCATATGTGGAATTCAAGGTCATTTAGTAGAGGGAAGAAATTATTTTGATACATAACCATTCGAGGTTTATTGAATCTCATTCCTACATTTATGTTATGTCAAAAAGTCATGCAACTCACAAACTTATTTCCAAAGTTTCCACAAGAGAAACAATATCCATAAAAAAAAATTGGATGCCTTGGAATGAAAAACTTACTTGTAGGAATCATTCTGTTTCTTCCATCTTGATAAGATTCATGCACGTGTTGCTTCCTTGCTTCATATTTGTTTGCGTAGTTGGGCTAATCCAGTTCTGACTACTTCTCCTTATCATATTTTTATTGGTTAGGCCGACCCTTGAGAGCATTAGCATAACTTGTAGGTTTCTCACTAGTTGACATGTTGGTGCTTGATTCAACTTTGAAAATTTTTAGACTTCCGTTATATCATATCCATATATTTTCATTTGATGATATCTAATTGATGATAATGTTATCTAGAGATTCTTATCCTTTTATGAATTTCATTTGAGTCTTGGATTTATCTAGATCCTTTCTTAAGGAAACTATTTTTGCTTCTAGTTTGTCACAAATGTTCTCTTTTTCTTTTATCCGATTCATCAATATTTCTTCCCTTCTTATGGCCTCTTCTATATCGATTTGTAATATGATTATATCTTCGCTTATCTCATTGTTTTTTTTATTTATAAAACCACAAATTTTCATTTATTAGTCTATTCTTTTTCTTGATTCGGGAGATTTCCTCCAGAGCACTAATGAGTTCTCCTTCCATGTCTACCACAACTTTAAATTCTTTTGTGTCTATTTTTTCTTGATCAAATTTATGTTTCTCCAAATACGGGATAATTTTTTCATCTTGAATAATATATGGCTCATGTTCTTCTTCTTTTGTTTCTGAAAAGATGTTACAATCCTCTTTTGAATAAAAATTGTTCCCTTTAAAAAACATTTTATTTCTAAAAACCCTAGTTTTATCCTTTCCTTTTCTTTCTTTTTCATTGGTGTTGTTTTCTTTGAAAGGACATTTAGATGCAAAATTACCAATCTACCACAATGAAATAATTTGAATGGTAACATACCTCTATATTTTCCAAATCCCCTATTCAGTTTCCTTACAAAGTTAGCTTCTTATTCATCTGAGAAGTGTTTTGATGAATCATGATCTTGGGATGTGGAAGATTTGAGTGATGCCTTGAATATTATTCCCTTTAGATATAGTTTTTCTTTCCTAGTCCTCATCTCATAAGTAGTTAGAACTCCATGGAGACTCCCCATAGTCATTTTATCTAGTTCATGCATATCTTTTGTAACAGAAAACTTTGCATCAAATCTTGAGGGAAGATATATTAGTACCTTATGAACTACTACATCTTCTTCAATATTCTCACCTAGCCCTTTCAAGGTGTTTAAAATCTCATTAAGTCTGAGAACGAAACATACAATTTTTTAATCTTCACTCATTCTTAGGATTTCAAATTGCATTCTATAATCTTGAAGTTTGGCCAACTTTACTTTTTCATTTCCTTCATAATTGTTTACCAATTTATCACATATTTCCTTTGCAGATTCCAACTACATTACTTTGAAAAAAAATGTTTCTGCAAGCCCTTATTGGATGGAATTCATAGATCTTGAATTTTTGTAGTAATATTTCTTATAGTTGGAAGAGTATTTGGGATTTTATAACCATATATCACAATCTTCCAGACTTCCATACCAAGAGACATCAACTAGGTCTTCATTCTGATTTTCCAAAATGCAAAATTTGTTCCATTGAATAGAGGAGTTCTAGTTGAATAAGAAATGAAATCTTGACTTTCCATACTTTCCATGTGATATTCCTTCCTTATGTTAGGATATTACTAAAGGAACATGCGCTTTGATACCAATTGTTATAACTTACATGAATACTAAGAGGGAGGGTGAATCAATATTTTATCATATTTCTCAACTTTCTTTCCTTTCAACAATTTAAAGTTATTTATAAGTTATTATTTAATCAACAATCTATGAAGAAAATAAAACACAACACATGAAACACATTAAACCCGGATTTTTACATGGAAACCCAATGTGGGAGAAAACCACAAAACATATTTCTTTGTGTTCTTCTACAAGCACCAACTTACAATTTACAATTATTTTATCTTGACACGCACCCAACTATGAAAAATAAGGACACCAATCCTCTCAGGAACCAACCTATCATAGATAATGAGGACACCAATCCTTAGTGAGATCCAGCTCACCCTAGCACCACCCTACCACCCTGAATTTAGTTAAAAAAAAGTATTCTTACAAAATTGGACCTTCCTCTTAAAAAATTAATTTGACATGTCTTTAGTTCAGTTTCATTGAACAATTACAAGTCCGTTTTCTTCTTTATTCATATGTTCATCACTTGAACAGAGTGCATCCCTTTTTATAATGTTTTTTCTTGAGTTCCCAACATGTATGTGGATGTGTATTAGTTTCATTATGGACATAATTTGACCATATCAAAGTCATGTTAGTTACACTTATGTATAAATAAAGTATGTGGACACATGGCAGTTACATTGTGGGAAGACATTGACTAGATCAAAGTTCTATAAGTTAGACTTTTGTCTAAATAAAACATGTGGACGCGTGACAGTTATATTGTGGACAAATCTTAACTAGATCAAGATCAAGTTACAAATGGACATTCTTTGACTAAATCAAACAAACCAAATCTTCCTACGAATGAGATCGAACTCATATCCAACAACAAAACTTAGTGTTAACACAGCATCTCGTCATGAATGATGTAACAACTCACATTCTGGTCTATAGAGAACCTACTATGCAGACAGAATAAGAGGAAAAGGCTCACGCCACAAGTCTTCATCCCATCTTATTTTCCCTATAGTGCACTCACCCGGTATCTTCATTCATCTCATTGCATTCCACTTCATCACTTTTCACACGAGATTCATTTCATCACACTCCACTATTCCATTAGTCGCACTAGCTAAAGGTGTGTTGCATATTTTCATTTGTGCAACTTCCACATGTTTTTTCACAGTCCGCTTCATCACACAACTTCCACATATTCTGTCGCAATCCACTTCATCGTGCAATTTCCACATATTCCTAGTAATTATTTTCAGTTTGAAGATACTTTTGCATGTGCCATGCATGCATCTCAGGAGCCACAAGTATATACTTTTTCATGTGCCATGCATGCATATAAAGAGCCATGTGTAGAGCCTTATGCACACCCCATGCATGCATGTTAGCATCAGATACCCAAGTGGGATAAATCCATCCTACCGAAAATTGATTATCTTGTGGATGATCATGTGGATCTGAGGAGGATGAGATCCTAGTTTGAGGGAGATCTGCATCTACTCACGACCACCGAACTAGTAATTCCCATGCATTGGTACATGGTTCTAGCATCCGACCCTCCAGCCTTTGCAAAGAATGAAGGGAATCCATATTGGAAATCTTCCATCAATGAAGAGGATTTTGATCTTATTCTTTCCAATAAGATAAATTGGATATATGTGGATATCTCAATGTTGCATATACTTCATAATATCCATACAGAAAACTACATATTCAACAAAATCTTCATCGAGAATAAACTTTCACATTTTCAATATCTCCTTCGAGTCAAGGACACATTTGCTTAGAAATTGTCTTTCTTTTCTTCTTCATTTTTGATGCATTGTAAATTTATTTATTTATTTTGGGGGCGGGGAGGGGGGCAGGGGGGGTTCTCATGAGTTTTTACATGTTTCCTCTTTTTTTCAATGTTCATTCATTTAGATTCATTGTAAAATGGGTACATATCATGTCCTTTTGTTGAGACACATTCTTTATTTATGCCCCAGTAGTGTTAAGGGAGGGTGTTCGAGATATTACACACTCACCTAGTAATTGTTTTTCCTAAGTTTGCTAGTCTAATGTTGAGGTAGATGATAATATTCCCTCTTGAGAATATTCCTTGCAAAATAGGGAGATTTCCTAAAACATAGGGAGTCTTCTCCTAAAAAATAGGGGAACATGTCCTCTTTAGTTTAAATTCAATTAGAAGTTCAGTTAGACTAGTGGGGGACAAGTCATGCATGGCAACCTCAGTATTTTTACCATCAATTGTTTTTCTCACTAGGAGGGTGCATATATCATCCATGTGTCCATGAGGGTGCATATCTTGAGCATGCATGCATTTCTCTCACCTCCACACATGTGACTCAATTAACTGATGATTTCATTGATAGTTGACTTAGATTGGGTGTCAGATAACTTTGGTTTCTATCAATAAGTGTATACATCACTCTAGCTAACTATTATGGAGCATTCACTTAGACATGAAACTATATATGGAACATTAAATTATCCATTGGAATGTATATTGGGTGCATTATTCATTCTACCATTCATGTAATGTAATATAATTTCATTACTTTTTTTCTCATTCTTGTTTATTTCTCTGTGGTTCTTTTTACAAGATCTGTGTGAATTTCTCTAGTTAGGTTCTCTGTGAATTTCAAAAGTGTCCAAGAGACTAGATAGATTATTTTCCAATCACTTATAATAGATCAAGTCACATATATAACATAAGTGTAATTGAGCCTCAAGGGTCAACTCAAGTGATCATGATCTAGACGTGAGAACTCTCCCCTCATGAAATGAGGAGGTCATAGGTTCAACTCTCTTAATCCCCTTAGGGTTATGTTCCATTAAAAGGGTCTATGGTTTACCCCATTTATCATCCATGGATCATGGGGTACTTGAATGATTTTCCACTAGGATTTCATTGGAAAAAAAAACATAGGTGGAATTAGGTGTAGAATTAGATCATTATCTAGTCCTTCTTTAGTTAGAAAATAAATTGAACAAACTCTCAAGCCCTTTCAGATTCAATTCTATTTGGTTGCAAGAAGAATAGTTCATTACTCTAGTCAAATTCATGTGGAAGCATTGTGATCCCTCTGCAAGATAATCAACTATCGTACAATATGCCAGCCTCAAGGAGGTTAGAATGGTTGTATCACCCTAGGTATATGACCAGAGATCCAAATATCTAACTAAAATTGAGATCAAATTAGTAAAAAAATTCAAAAAGGATTATAGAGTCTTTATCATTGAAGAAACAAAAGGAAAACCAAAATATTTAAAACAAAAGGGGAGAAAAATTATGTTAGATAAGGAAGTAGATTAGAACCTAAATAAACAAGTAATATGGTTAGTACAACGAGAAAAGAATATTAATTATTTTCTTAATTTTTTCGACCATATGGGTGTTGAGCACACACTTACACTGAGAGTGGGGGGCGGGCTGAATCGATATAATGATATGTTTTTATTTTTAACATTAATAAACCATAATGAAGAAATCACATAAATATAATAACTATATGTCACAATATTTAACGTGGAAACCTTTTCGGGAGAAAAACACAAAAACTTATTTTTATAAATTTGTAGGCACCAACATACTAAAGACACCAATCCCCATTGTTAGGCACTGACCTATAGGATACACCAATTTGATCTATTGTTTGTAGGCACCAACCTATTGGAGACACTGATCCTCTCTACTTTTTGTAGGATTTGACCTACGACAGACACAAATCCCCTCTGTTATTTGTACGAACCGACCTACATGAGACATCGATCCCCTCTATTGTTTCTAGGAGATGAACTACAAGAGACACCAATCCCCTATGTTGTTTGTAGGCACCGACCTATAGGAGACACCAATCTCCTCTATTGTTTGTAGGCACTAACCTACTCGAGACACCAATCCCCACAACTATTTGTTTTGTAGGCACCAACCTACTTACAAGTTCACAGGTTCTTCATGTTCACTTTCTTCACTGGTATGCTTTATTCTTTTGTATTCACCAAATTTTCTCTATGCTCATTACTTATGTTTTCACCATATCATCTCTGCACTCACTCCTTCTTCTTTTTTCAAATCAACTCGACGATTTCTCCTTCTTCTTTCGTCATATATGCTTGATGTTTTATCCTTATTCTTTCACTTTGCCTTCACCAGATCTTCCCGCTTCTAGTTTTTCCTTAGATCTTCCTTTACAAGTTTTGCTTTCTAGAACATTGGATCTATTTTCTAGAACACCATATCTTATCTTTGCTAATATTTAATCGTCGTTCCTTGAATGATATTCAATCATCACACCTCAAGTGATGTGCATAAAAATATCACATTTTCACCCACACACACACTTTTTATCATAACCCTCTTCTCCATTTATAATTTTCCATAAGCTTTACATGAAAGTCATGTTCATTTGAAAAGTCACATTTTTTATTAAATAATAATTAATTTTCCCCCTTTTTATTTTTAATTCACTTTTTAACATACCATGGGTAAAATACCACCATGGGTTTTAAATCCATATGCAAATACCATGTGCTCTTTCCCTTTTACCTTTTTTAATCCATTTTCATGTTTACTCCACTTTTACATAAACTCCACGGTCACTTTTACCCTTTTTTTTAATCCACTTTCATGTTTACTCCACTTTTGCATAAAATCCACTTCCACTTAAATTTTCCACTTTTATATTTATTAAAGTCACATTTATATTTTCAGAATTACCTACCTTTGAAATTAATGACAATAATTTATTCAATAATCTCCCCTTTTGTCATTGATGGAAACCTTTTACTCAAAAACACATAATCCTCTAGAATTATCCCTTGTCTGTGACTCTTCCTATTCGTAATTATCCCCCCCCTGTCTATAAATCTCCCCCTATATGTAATTCTTCCCTTTTTACATTTATGGAAAAGGTATGATCTCCATGAGTTGTGATTATGTACTAACAAGATGAGAGGGATATCACTCCCCGCGTCTGTTTGAGATATTCAAATGCTCTCTAGGAAGGGGTTTGGTAAAAATACATGCAACTTGTTCCTTGGTGGAAATGTATTCCATCTTGAAAATTAGTTCAGCTACATATTCTCTTAGGAAGTGGTACTTGATCGGAATATTCTTCTCTGTTTTCTGCATAGTTCCTTTTGTTGTTTACCTCCCCCTTAGAATGTGCTTTCTCTTGTAGTTTTCTAAAGTAGCCCCCCCTTTGAATGTACTATATTTTCTTGTTGTAATTGATGATTCTTCTCTATTTTACCATCACTCTAATGAATTTATCCTTTTTCTACTTATTAAAAAGATTCTAAAGTCTTGCTAGATGTTTTACTATCATAGTACTATTATCTATTCACAACTGATAGGATTGGTTACCTTCAACATTTTCTCACAATCTACTGCTAAAAAATGAACGATTTATTGTTGTTAAAAAAATAATGTTCATATACAACTTATCGCATCTTCATGTGCTTTGAATCTTCAAGTCGCTATGTTCCTTCATAGCTTCTAAGGGATCTTCCATTGTCACGGTCATGTTGCTAGTTTGGTAGTACTTGAATGTCATCAAATCACCATCTAGTTATCCTTCAAAAACACTTTCCTGAATATGGTCAATGTTGTTCATAATGTATAGAATACCTATGTGGACTTGTCTTTTAATTTTCATAGTATATATCTCAAACCATACCATCACCCAAAGTTCCATACAACACTCACAAAGGCTTCTAAGGTTTCCCTAGACAAATGTGTAGAGTTTTTGTCAAATTTCATTCCCAACTGTCAAAAATCCCTCAAGGTATGAAGAAGGAATGTCTAGAATACTAAATGAAAATTATATGGATGTTTCCTAGAATATAGCGTCCTCCACTTGCACTTTTTTTTTCATCATCATTTCCTGACTCAATGGTAAACAATTGCTCAAACATGATACAACAACACTATTGAAGAAGTCTGAACACTGTCACCAACAATGAAAGATAATAAATCTATGTCAATATAGATAGTCTATATCCAATATAAGAAGTTGTACATCTCCAACAACAGTTGAGCATTGTTGGGTTAGTCTCAACAAATCCAAGTCAATTCAATAAGAAATAGTCAAGTCAACAAGAAGACATCAGTTGGGTTCGCATATCAACAAATTCAAGTATTCCCCCTTTAAGGGACCAATAAGTAGTAGAAATAGTTCTTGTCAAAACTTCTAGTTGACAGACAACCCGGTCGAAATTCTAGTCAATTGTCATGTCGAGTTGATTCCCAGTTGACCACTTCCAAGGAAATCATCAATAAGTAAGAGAAGCATTGTGCGACTGTAAAATCGATGATACACAACAATATGAAGTCCTCAAACATTTATTCAAATTATTCCATGACCATACATCAATAAAACCACAATCTATCCTGGTAGTCGGCAGTGGTCTACAATTCTGATTTTCACATCTCTTCTACAATGATCTCAAATCATGATTTCCATTCCTTCAATTTTATGGTGAGGATGATGATAGGGAACATATTTTTGTACTAGTTGATGAGAGGATGTAGACTTATGGTTAGGTTCAGTTACGAGATTAGAACAACCTGACATATCAACAAGAATGCATTTGTAACAACATGCTCAATGTTTGTCATGTGAGGAGCATGTAGCTCATCAATATATTCGGCATAATCAATAGTAGGTTGTTCTTCTAGAAAGCCAGTCTGAACTCCTCCTACAACAAATAGAACTTCATTGGTTGTAGCAAGGCTTGTGTAGGTAGGGAGGAAACTGTTGATTAATTGGTTTGGTTGTCATTGATGTCAACCCTTGAAGAAAGTATGGTAGTGAATTCCAGTAGCACAAAGGTTTGGGTAATGGACCCAAGTTTGTTTGAAGAATAATGCTATGAGTTTTGTATATTTGTAGGTAAAACTAGTCTATATGGATATTACATGTCATGCCATTTTCGGTGGTATGTGGAATGTCAAATAACTCCTCATGATTAGAGAGTTATGGCCATGTGAAGTTGGAGAACCCTCATGAGTCATCTAGAAGCCCCAAAAGGTCAAAGTAGTCAAAGTGTTTGCAAAAAAGAAATTATTTAAATAATAAAGTGAAGTGATGAGTGTACTATAAGTCAAAGAGGATGAAAAATAAATTAATTAAATAATAAAGTTAATGGAGAACTTACTAATTAAGGAAAGTAGTTAAGTTAAGTGGACAAGTGATTATAAGTGGGTTAACCCTAAAATAAGGAAAGTGGATTAAGATGGTTAGAAGGTAACCCCTTGAGGAAGATACATAAAAGTATAAATAAGAGGCAAGGGTCTCTCATTCAAATCACACTTTAATATCATTGAATATATATTTTTGTGAAAGGTTATTTGGGCAGGCATTATTGATAGAGAAAAATTGCAGAAAAAAAAGTGTGGTAGGAAAAGTGTGGAAGAAAAAGTGTGGCAGGAAAAGTGCGGCAAAAAAAGTGCGGCAGAAAAAGTGTGGCAGGAAAAGTGTGGCAGAAAAAGTGCGGCAGGAAAACTGCAGAAGAAAAAGTGTGGCAAAAAAATTGCAGCAGAAAAAGTGTGACACAAAAAGTGCAGCAGAAAAAGTGCGGCATGAAAAGTGCGGGAGAAAAAGTGCAGAAGGAAAAGTGTGGTAGAAAAAGTGCGATAGAAAAATCGCAGTAGGAAAAGTGTTGCAGAAAAACCACTGTAGAAAAAGTGCGGCAGAAAAATCATGACAGTGGATTTGCAGTAGCCAAACTGTAGCAACAAAACGCTACAAGAAAAAAAAAAGGTATGGTTCTCATATGTGTAGTGTTGAATTTATGAATCAAGTTGAGGGTTTGCCTTGTAAATATGTTGGATGCCCTCTTGAGAGTTTATGGATTGTTATAGAGTTGAACTAAGGAAAATCTACTGAAGTTTAATATTGGTTCATGTTTGAGGGATTTTGGTTGAGGTATGTTGTTAAAGTTATTGTACAGATAGATGTTGTATAAGAGTGAGTTTCTAGCACATGGTTTGAGGTAAAAACTTGTGGTATAGTGTTTGAAGTATATGTGATCAGATCAGATTTGGATGATGAAATTGATGAGGGATTTTGGTTGAGATACATGTTGGGTACATGGTTGAGACAAGTAGTTGATGAGTTGGCACATACATGAGGTGTATAGTTTATGATGTTGGTACATATTGATGAGTCATAGTTGATGTGTAGTTGATGCATGATTGGTACATACTTGCTACATGGTTGGAGGTACTTGTTAATATTATTTTTGACACATGGCTTATGGATGATGTATTATACTTGTATTGGTATATTATTAGAAGCACATATTGATCTTGGTGATGATTATGAGTTGTTGTGATATGCTTGGTTGATGCACATCTTGGTGATATTGTTCATATGGTTGAGAGTTGTCTTGTTGATTGATCTTGGTTGAGGTACAGGTTAATGTATGGTACATGTTGGCACAAGTTATTGGTACAGGTTGTTACAGGTTCTTTGGTGCAGGTTGATTGGTACATGTTTATAGCAGTATATCTCACAGTGATAGTGTGACAGTGGTTCCATCATTATACTTATACATCAGGGCAGTTGGGCAGGGCAAGGACAGGTGGTTGTAGCCACCTTTCGGTTGTATCTAGAGAACATAGGGAATTGTAGCCTCCTTCTGGTTGTAGCTAGAGAATTGGGGAGTTGGATCTTCCCTCAAGTTGTAGCGTGAGAAACTAGGGGGTTGGAGCCTCCTTCTAGTTGCAGCTAGAAAAAAAAGGAAGTTGGTTCTTCCAATGAATGTAATTCTTAAATACTTATAAGAAAAAACATTATGTGGTTTTCTCACTCTTTGGTTTTCCACATAAAACACTCATGTACTGTGTATGTGTGTGATTGATCATTTGTTCATTGTTTATTTACTCTGCAACTATTGGATGATAATGCTACATTGATATAACACTTGCATTTTATGGTGAAAAATGATTAAATTTCTCTATTAATTATTCACCCCCCCTCTTAGTAATCCAACAATTGGTTTCAGAGCTAGTTCCTTCAAGAAACGAATTAACCATTGGAAGGAGATCATGGATTATTGTGAGAATGGAGTACCGATGTTTAATGGTCATAACAATTTTAAGTATGAGATGTGGAGCAAAAGGACGAAAGTATTTTTACAGGAACATGGAAATTATATTTGGTTATCATTTGTTATAGGATATGATAGTTAAAAAAGGGCAAACACTGCAACCAAGAATGAATTGAAGAAGAATAGAAAAACAACAATGGATTTCATCTTGGAAGGATTACCTAATACAGTAAGAGAAAAGGTTGGTAAAGGTTCATCAGCCAAAGAACTTTGGGATAACTTACATGATATATATTCTTCACCCATCGCAGATTCATAAAATTCCAATGAAGATGCATATATAGATCAAGAAGAATTATGTTCACCATGTCAAACAGATTGAAAAGATGAAGAGTACATAATCACCAGAGGTATGTTTTTTTTTTCTTTAATTGTGAAAAACACAGACATCTTGAAACAGAATGTCATGAAGGAAATGAGACAGAAAAACTAATTGAAAAGGAAGAAAATTATGAAGAAGAATTGATTAGTGTTTTAGATGAACTAAGATAAGAAAACAAGTCACTCAAGAAAGAATTGATGAAACAAAAGGAAAGTGTTCACATTTTTTAAGAATCCCAACAGGTCATTTAGAACTTAAGAACTCAACTAGAAGAAGCCAAAAGGATCGAAGAAAATATTGAATATCAAAAGCAGTATTTGGAAGCCAACATAGAAGCACACAAGGAAGATGCGGAAATGAGAGAGAAGATATTGGCATATCATCTTAAGGAAATAACTAACAATCTAAACTAGCTTGAGGCAAAGTTTGGTAAAGAAGAGAAAGGACTTGAAGAAGAAATAATCACACTAAAATTTAGCTTGAAGAAGAAAGAAGAATAGAAGAAGTCACGAAGTCTCAGATAATGAAGAAAGAAGAAGAGGTTGAGAAGCTTAAAGAAGAATTTGTCACATTGAGAAGTGAAATCGTCAAGATCAACAAGAACGTTGAAGAGACAGAAACATCCACATCAGTTATAGATAATGAAGAGAAGCACTCTAAGTTGCTAGAAAAGACGAACGAATAAAATAGAAAGAGTTATGCAAAAGTACTCAAAGGAAGGAATCACGGTCAATCAGAATCTAAGAAAACTATTGAAGATACATCTTCAAGAAGTCCATCCATGTTCAAGACACAAATAATATTTAATCATGATCATGATCAATCAAGACAAAAATTCAGAAGGAATGTGCCATAAAGAAGATCATTCACTCCCAGGATGCAAATTTATTTTATGGTCATTGTTTTTACTGTACTAACTTTGGACATAAGGTTGCAGACTACAGGGATTATAAAAGAATTTTTCAAACAAGAAATGCCTATGTGACCCCACATAACATTGAGTGTTACAGATTTCATAACTATGGACACATAGCTAGTGATTGTAGACGCATGATAGATACTTCTGTTACACATAAAAAATACTCACTTTGATAGTGTCGCAAGTGTCGTCATTACAAAGGTCTCAAGTGTCGCATTTTGCTCACAAGGTCGCAAGTGTCGCATGTTTCTCACAAGTGTCGTAAAGTGTCAAAGAAAGCATGTTGCCATGATGTCTATGTCATGCCTATAACGACATGAGAAAGACACTTGAAACACCTCAAAAATTTGATTTGGAAGAGGAGAAATGAGTCAGCAGGCTTGCAAACCTTTTGCCATCTGAAAGCACCCAAAAAACTGAGTTTTGGAGGAGAGTGCTCCCCTATACCTCTTCTGGGAGCATCGACGCTCCCCCTTACACTATCTGGGAGAATTAAAAAGCTCCTCTGGCAATTTTTAGGGAGTGCTATATATTTTGAAAGCCCCGGCGCCCCCCTAAAGCCTACTAGGGAGCGCTACAATGCTCTGATGGTCCTTTTGAGGGAGCGCTACCTATTCTGGGCAACAGTTGAGTTGTTGAGATGAATGGGGGAAGCATCTTTTCATTCTTGGAAGGCAGTTGAACTTGAATCCCTAGTCCAACCATCATCTTAGGGTAGATCCTCAACTGAAGGAGACAAATCCTCAACTTCCCCAAGGATATCTCAAGTGGTTAAAGCCTCTCCAAGGCTATATAAGCAAGCTTTCTAATGGTGAAAGAGGACTGGAAAAGGAGAATCACACCAAACTTATGATCTCATAAGTGGTGCTGGAACAGAGATATTTTGGAAGCAAGAGACCTATGATCTCATAGGGAGAAATTGGTGAAGCTATCATCATTCATATCATGGATCTTTTGAGCAAGGGGTAGACAAAGAGGACTTGACGAAACTGCTGCAATCCATCTATGGCTGTAAGCAATGTTTTGTCCTCATTAATATAATTTGCTTGGCCTGTTTCTTTCTAGTTTGTGTCTGATATTACATGAACTTATTGTTTATAGATAGATCTGTTTTCAAGCTAACATCAATAGAGTAGGAAGTGGTCGTACTTTGTTTGTCTACAGGACTCTGCGAGGAGCCAGAGTTTGGACCTCGATTTGGAGCATGCAGGGACAGACATCGATAAAGAGGTACTTTTGTTCTCCTTCCTTCTCATGTATTAGTTTTTGTAGATTTGAAAGGAATTCAGTGTCCACGTTAAGCACTTTCTGTCTTAGAGTTAAGAGTCTAGCTCTTTGAGGCAATCTACCTGTCCGCAGGGAGATTTTCCTACAACAGAAACTGGCGACTCCATTGGGGAGATTGAGTCGAAACTTTTAGTTTTGATTTTTACTCATAATTCCTTGTATTACCTTTTTTATTCTTATACCTTTTTTACCCCATTTATCTAATTTCATTTGCTGATTGACTCTTCACTCCATCACACTCAGCTTGTTTGTCAAAATTTGACTGAATTTTTGGGTTTTTGAGACTTTTTTCTGAGCTTTAGGACTCCAGCGCTCCCCTGCCTTGTTAGAAGAGTGCCAACACTCCCTTAAGATACTAGACAGAGCTTTATAACACTCTGGTGACCCTTATACCAGAGCGCCAGCCCCTTTTTGCCCAAAATCCCTTCAAAAATTGCAATTTTTGGAGGTCCAAACCCTGTTTTTTCACTTGCTGAGCTGCTTTGGGATTCAATGCTTCTTCTTTTGACCTTTGACATGCTTCCTCTTGAGAAGTAAACACCTTTTTGTTCATATTTTATGCCCTTCTTCATTATTTTTTAGTTTTTGTTGTTGAAAGCTTGAAATCGATCCCTTGCTTTCTTCTCTCCTATCCGACTGAGCGGGAAATCTACTGAAGGACATTTGAAGTCTATAACTCTTCTCATTTGGTTCTTTGAGGTCATATGATCCAATCTCTTTCTCCTTCCTTTTGTGTTTTTTATTTTCTTTCTCTTGTTTGATTGCAAAAGGGTGTGTTGTTTGTGCGAAATCTACATGTTATTGTATGAATCTCTTTGATCTGAAAGGGTAGTTGGCAGGAGGAATTTTGCATTGAATTGATTATAATTCACATACAAACGACAAAATTACATATTAATGATTAGTTTGCATATTAGTTTTCATTTCTGAAATGTTGTAGCATCATATTGGATTTGATTGAGAACAAAATTGATTGAGGGCATTCCTTATCAAGTGTTTTGATAGTGAAAACGACTCTTCCTCTTTCCCTTAAATAGGTATTCATTGAAAAGAAATGATTTCTTATCATATTTCATGCATATTTTTGGGAATTGAGTCATCATTCCATTAGTTTCACTTTTGTACACCCTCTGAGTAAACAACAGCCATTAAAATCAATGCTTAACTAAAATTTATTAGACTTTTTACATCTTTGTTAGCAAACCTACATTAGTTTAAGGTGTAGGGCTTTGGAATAGGTTGAAAGGATAACTTTCCAAATCTATCAAACAAACTTAGTATCTTGCGGTAGGGAGAGTTAAATCCAATTGTCGTATTAGTCTGCTTGGGATCCCCCTCTCACATAGGGGTTACGCACGAGGTCGCATTTGGGTGAGTTACAGAGATTATCCCTCCGTGGTTCAACTATTTGTAGTGGTCGGATCGTATATTGGGGGTCACTGGAAGGTATACCCACAATGTTGAGTGGAAGCCTTTCAAGTTGATTTCGGACTTGTTATCCTGCCCATACGTTCCGATTGGACTATCGATTGTACCCGCCCAAGGGCTGACTACGATTTGGTGACCTTAGTACCCATAATATTTAGGGTCTCACACAAGGTGACGGTGAAGCGAAGTATCACTATACCTGGAACAGACGTTAATCAAACTCACTCGGGCTCCTTGGAGGGTAAATCCACAATTATTGTGTGGAAGCTTGCACCAAGGCCTAAGTCCGTTAAGCAGGTCGCCAATGTAACTGATCCACCTGCTCTATCCCTGCCCCTTCCTATTTTGATTTTGCGATGTTGGATTTCATCACCAACTAGTGGTTTCATCGTAGGAAGGTTTGTTTGATTGATTGCTTCTTAGATTCATAGAGTGTGTTGTTTGTTTTACTTAGTGGACCTTAGGTCGAGTCAGTATTCATGGCATCGAATCCTGAGAGTACCAATGGAGGAACCCCTTCTCCTGGGGAACCTTATACCTTTCCTTCATTTAAAAACTTTGGTCTTCCATACGTTGCCACACTGAGTCTTCCAGGACTCACTATCGGATTACCAGTTTGGTTGTTCCCCACTCTGGTAATCCTGAATCCTCCCAATGTTTTAGTTGCACCTAATACTTTAGATGTCGGTACACCACCCACACATCAACCTCATGTCGAATTTTCACCTTCTTCGCGCATTAAGTCTCCTTCCATTTCTCCTTCTTCACCTAGTGAAAGCTCTAAAGCAAGTATCCAGGTTGATCAGAAGAAAAAGAAACAGAAAGAGAAGAAGAAGAAGAACCCAAAAAGGACAAATGCCCCAACAACATCAGATGTTGTCTCTAAGCAACCAATTACTGTTAATAGTACTAGGAGTGTTGATGAGGTCAACAAGATCAAAATGAAGAATCCAAAACCCAAATTCCCTTGCAGCCTTTGTAAGGGTGACCACTTTCTGAGGGATTGCCCCGGTCTTACCCAGGTCTTAGAAATGTGGTCCTCCATGTCATTGACCTCTGTTGGTCATGTCAATGATACCCCGTCAACTAGTGATGTTCAGGTTGGTCAGAAGAAGAAAACTGTCAAGTTCCCTTGCATGTTATGTAAAGGTAATCATTACTCTCACCTTTGTCCTCGCATGGACGAGGCTTCTTCTCTTTTGGAAAAACTTCAACTTCCAAAAGGTTATCGTAAGATTTCCTCCAACCCATCATTGGTTGATGGACTGGTCAATCCGATTCCATCCCCGGTCAGTCTGATTGATCAGGTGGTCAATCTAGTTTCCTCCTGGATTGAACCACGAACCCAAGTAGCTGATCTAGTTCCGTCATCGATCAGCCCCGCTCTTCATCAAAAGAGTGACACCAAAGTGGTCGATCTGTTTTCATCCTCAGTTGATCCCACTCTCCTGTTAGAGAGTGACACCAAAGCAGTCGATCTGTTTCCACCCGTCGACCCCATTCTTCCCTTGGAGAATGAAACTCAAGTGGTCAATCCAGTTTTGCCATCGGTCGATCCCATTCCTCCATTGAGGAATGTCAAAGTGACTGATCTAGTCCCTTCCTCGATCAGTCCCACCCTTCATCTGAAGAGTGCCAAAGTGGTTGATCCGATTCCATCATCGGTCAATCCCACTCTTCCTTTGAAGAGTGCCTGCGTGGTCGATCTGATCCCATCATTGGTCGATCCTACTCCCCTTCTAGAGAGTAAACCCGATAATGCCCATGTTTTTCTCGTTAATACAGACTCTACCATGCCGAGGGGAATTCCGCCTTCTCCTGCGAAACCTCCTCCAAGTATTGAAGCCATCCTTTTTTATTGGGGTGTGCTAACTGGACCTCATCTTCCCTCTCACATTCCTTTCCATATTACAGTACAGGTTTGTGGTCGGGACGTTCCTCAAACATTGATAGATGAAGGTGCGTCCGTTAGTATTTTGTCTTCTGTCGCTTGGTACGCTTTGGGTTGTCCATAGCTTGCACCGGTTACACAGAATCTGTTATCTTTTAATAGAAGAACTAGTCAACCTTTAGGGATCCTTCCTCAGTTTCCTATAACTTTGGGAGGGAAAACTGTCTTTATCGATGTCATGGTAGTCCGAGACCCCTTGGATTTCGATTTACTCCTTGGGAAGGATTATGTCTATGCTATGAAAGATCTTGTATCCACCCTTTTCCGTGTGATATATTTCCCTCACGATGGAAGAATTGTGACTATTGATCAACTATCATTCATCGGCCCCGACTAGGTTACCTCCCTAAGTGGTTCTTATGTGCATACAGTATCGCCCCCACCGCATGTCAATTATGTGGCGTTGTCACCCATGACCTCAACTTTCGATGATTTGGATCCGGTAGTTGACATGGTGATCTCTTCGGTAGGGTTATTGGAGCTTGACCTCCTTATCCCTGTCACGACCCTTGACGTGTGTTCCTCCTCGAGCGATTATCTTCCATCCAGTGAATATCTCTTGGAAGCCATGACCGAGTCTTGTCCCTTGACATGGTATCCTTCTAGATCGTTATCCTCTTGGAAGCCATGATTAGGAATAAGTCACAAGCATAGTTTCTCTTCTCTGTGGCAATCTCGTTAAAAAATGAAATAGAGGCCTTGAGCATAGTTTTCCTCTCTGTAGCAAGCTCGTTAAAAAATTAAACAACAATCTGGGGATCGAACCTGGAACCTTGAGCATAGTTCTTTTGTTGTGCCAAGCTCGTTAAAAAATGAAACAATCACCTCTCCCTTCAAGTTGAGTCTTTCGCCAGATCTCGTAGATGTCGAGTCGAGTCTTTCATTAGGTCTCATTTTTTAACCTTCATTTCATCCACCTGTATCCTTTTTCTCCATATTTCATAGAAATTGGTGACAACCTCAAAGTCGGTGAATGAATTGAAGCTTGGGGGGCATGTCTCTAGCCTTTGATGATCATTCTGGAGCTAAGCCACCAACTTTCAAGCTGGGGGCATATCGAGTTTAGTCTTTGTTCTTTCTCATGCTTGTAAATACATGAGAATGCAACCGAGTAGACTTTTATCTCTTTTTTGGACCCGCATGGACACACGAAAAAGGAACCCCCCTGGAGTCATCTTTAAAACCTTTTCAGACTCTCTAAATATGAAAATATTGTCGAGTGATCTTGCTTCCTTTCACGCTCGTTAAAAGGTTTGAAAGGGCGTCCTTCGAGCGATAGTTTATCTCTTTTTCGGTCTCGTTGGACTACTGTACAAAAAAGGAACTAAGAGAGTTCTCTTTTAAGTGTTTTTCCAAACTCTATAATCCTGGAAAACCTTCGAGTTTTTTGTCTTTGGACTCGCTAAAACATACATCGACAGGCCCATACGGGATCGAACCCTTACTTCTTCCAGTTTGTTAAACAAAGGAAGAGGAACTTACCGAAGGTGAGTTATATCAAGCATGTGTTATCCTCCTCGAGCTCATTAAATCAAAAAGAGGTACTCGTCTATCTAGATGGGGGAAAAAATTGAAGGAAGCAAGCTAAGCAGTCTTTTGAGAACATTACCAAATAACTCCTAGAATCTCCCTTGAACACGACACTGTGTCTTTTGCACGCATTATGATTCACCGAACCTCTGCAATAAGCCAATCCTTTGAGTTTATTTCACTCCTCTGGGTCACCTGATGTAAGTCACAGCATCCACTACATCATCAAGTTTTGGTCCATGTCATGTTTTGTTGTTGTGCCTCAGTGTTCAAGGGAAGTATCCGCCTCGAGAGTCAGCCATCACAAATATCTTGTCTCAATACCCGTGTCAGTCCATGCTCATTTAGTCTACCAATTACATCTCTATGTTCGTTTCATGTCGTTGATGGGGGATACATCAAGGCCCTCCTTCGACGAGTCTATTCCTGTCAACTTCAACAAGACTTAGAAACCAGTTAGTACTTTGGGACCTGCATGCCTAAATGGCAGGCCTCCTCACATTCGACTGTAGGTTTACATCATTGACCTCTGATCATATGATTCCATGGATGTTTGAATCCATCTCATCCATTCACATTCGTTGGAATGTACTAGGGTACCTTGGGAATCATTGACATTAATGGTGATCTCCCTCACGCTTGTTAACGGTTTACATCATTGACCGGTAATCAAGTGGTTTTTGCCATGTTCGACATCAAGACATCTATTCACATGGTTAGAATCGTACCACATTGGGATCGGTAAGAAGACCCTGGGTTGAGTGATCACTTTGATATATACTTTGCCCAGGTTGCAAAGGAGTTTCTCTTGAACAATGACACGTATACTATTACATAGATCCACTTTGTATTGGTCGTGGCTATGTCTTGTCATCTCGTAGATCCACTATGTATTCTTCATGGCTATGATCAGTTCATGTCATAAGAGTATAGATCCATAGTTTATTTTCAGTGGCTATACCTTTTAATCAATACAATTATGGATCCGCAGTGTATTTTATGGCGGCCATATCTTGCAAGTCTTGATCACCCAAGCATAGGTATGCCTACCTTGTGTTTTTAAACATCTCATGATATTTGTTGGATGTTTGTGTGCAGCTTTTGTCAGGTTCTCCGCATCTATACCCTTGCTTGGAAGTCTACAAAGCATTTCAGTTATCAGTTCCTGTCCTCTAACTTCATACTTTGGGGGTCAATCTGTTACACATAAAAAATACTCACTTTGATAGTGTCGCAAGTGTCGTCATTACAAAGGTCGCAAGTGTCGCATTTTGCTCACAAGGTCATAAGTGTCGCATGTTTCTCACAAGTTTCGTAAAGTGTTAAAGAAAGCATGTTGCCATGATGCCTATTTCATGCCTATAACGACATGAGAAAGACACTTGAAACACCTCAAACATTTGATTTGGAAGAGGAGAAATGAGTCAACAGGCTTGCAAACCTTTTGCCATCTGAAAGCACCTAAAAAAATGAGTTTTGGAGGAGAGCGCTCCCCTATACCTCTTCTGGGAGTGTCGACGCTCCCCCTTACACTGTCTGGGAGCATTATAAAGCTCCTCTGGCCCTTTTGAGGGAGCGCTATAGATTTTTAAAGCGATGGTGCCCCCCTAAAGCTTACTAGGGAGCGCTACAATGCTCTGATGGTCCTTTTGAGGGAGCACTACCTATTCTGGGCAGCAGTTGAGTTGTTGAGATGAATGGGGGAAGCATCTTTTCATTCTTGGAAGGCAATTGAGCTCGAATCCCTAGTCCAACCATGATCTTAGGGTAGATCCTCAACTAAAGGAGAAAAATCCTCAACTTCCCCAAGGATATATCAAGTGGTTAAAGCCTCTCCAAGGCTATATAAGCAAGCTTTCTAATGGTGAAAGAGGACTGGAAAAGGAGAATCACACCAAACTTATGATCTCATAAGTGGTGTTGGAACAGAGATATTTTGGAAGCAAGAGACATATGATCTCATAGGGAGCAATTGGTGAAGCTATCATCATTCGGATCTTGTATCTTTTGAGAAAGGGGTAGACAAAGAGGACTTGATGAAACTGTTGCAATCCATCTATGGCTGTAAGCAATGTTTTTTCCTCATTAATATAATTTTCTTGGCCTGTTTCTTTCTAGTTTGTATCTGATCTTACATGAACTTATCATTGATAGATCGATCTGTTTTCAAGCTAACATCAATAGAGTAGGAAGTGGTCATACTTTGTTTGTCTACAGGAATCTGCGAGGAGCGAGAGTTTGGAGCTCGATTTAGAGCGTGCAGGGACAAACGTCGATAAAGAGGTACTTTTGTTCTGCTTCCTTCTCATGTATTAGTTTGTGTAGATTTGAAAGGAAGTCAGTGTCCATGTTAAGCACTTTCTGTCTTAGAGTTAAGAGTCTATCTCTTTGAGGCAATCTACCTATCTGCAGGGAGATTTTCCTACAACAACTTCCATGAAAGAGAACACTAATATCAGATGTAAGAAAGTATGGATAAGAAAACATGAATAACAGGTGAACAAAGACCAGATCCCATAGATCGCAAGATTGGAAATAAAACTAGATGAAGAAAACTCTACAAAGAAGAAGAAAGATGTCAGATACATCAAGGTTTGGGAAACAACTGAAAGAAAAGAAGGATAGGTAAATAAGGAACAGGTTCAAGAGATTTTACTTTCAGGAATTGTAGTGAAAGATGAATCCACAGTCAGAAAGAAAGAAGTCAGAGCTTAGAGAGATGATGAATCTACCAATGAACATGATGATAAATACACATCAGAGGAGGAATTGTTCTGATCCATTCAGCTTAGAGACTCTCAAGTAACATGAATATTAGATAGGGGGAGTCTATGCAATAACTATGATAGACCAAAGAACCATCCTTCAAGCAACTTGTAGAGTTTGAATAGGCATATCTAGAGAAGTCAGTTAGCATAAGTACAATCAGTTGTAGTAGTGAATACTTCATGATAGTACAATGATAAATGGGTCAACATTATGGGAAGTTTGCAGTAGATTCTTGGACAATATGGACATAGATGGATTCATAAGAACACTTAGCAGGTTTGGACAGATATATGACAGTGGATGAGATAATGGATTCATATATTGGTTTAGAGAGTGGTTTAGAGACAAATGAACATTATCATAATGAATAATAATTACACTGGAAATGGCTCGAACAATGCTAATGGATTCAAAATTGATAGATATTTTTTGGACACATGCAGTGCATACAACAATTCACATTTAAAATAGAATAATGCTCATAAACAACAATGACACAAATTCCTATGAGCTATGGAAAGGAAGACCAACAAATGTGAAACACTTCAAAGTATTTGGAAGCAAATGCTACATCAAAAGAGAAGATGGCAGAATGGGAAAGTTTGACTCTCGTGTGGAAAAAGGAGTACTTGTTGGTTACTCAAGTACAAGGAAAGCATACAAGTGTTACAATATGAGGTTGAATAAAGTTGTGGAAAGAATCAATGTAAAAATTGATAAAATTGGTGGACAAGAATTAAAGGAAGAATAAAATGAATCAATGGAACAACTTTACGAAGAAGAAGCATAAGATGAAGAATAAGTCTACATCAAACAACCAGAAGGATTTCATTTGTCAGAGAACACAGATTACGTATGCAAATTGAATAAGGCCTTGTATGGTCTAAAACATGCTCCTAGAGCATGGTACTCTAGACTAGATAAATATCTACAACAAGAAGGGTTTAGAAAAGGAACTGCAGACAACAACCTCTACATCAATGTAACTCAAGATACTATTTTAAATTGAATTTTATGTTGATGATATTATTTTTGGAAGGAATGATGATAGGTTAAGCTAGAAATTTTCAAAGGATATGCAAAATGAATTTCAAATGTCATTACTCAAAGAACTATCATTCTTTCTGAGTCTTCAGATACTTCAAAACAACCAAGGAATTTTTATTTCTCAAACTAAGTATATCAGAGAAATGCTAAAGAGGTTCGGAATGGAAGACTGCAAACCAATTACCACTCCTATGCAAACCAGTTGCAATTTGAGAAAAGATGATGTTTCAAAGTCTATAGACCAGAGGCAATACAGGTCAATGATTGGTATCTTACTATATGTGACATCATCCATACCAGATGTAACACATGCAGTTGGACAGGTGGCACGATTTCAAGGAGATCCAAAGGAATCAGATGTCATAGCAGTGAAGAGGATTTTCAGATATATGAAAGGAACAAAAGAGTTTGGATTATGGTGTCCAAAAGGAAAGCATCTATCACTTATTTCCTAGACAGATGCAGATTGGGAAGGTTGCATTGATGACCGACAAAGCACCAGTGGAGCAATGTTCTACTTGGGTGAGTGTTTAGTATCATAGCTAAGCAAGAAACAATCATCAATATCCTTATCTACAACCGAAGCAAAATATATTGCAACAACAACATGTTGTACATAGGTTCTATGGATGAAACAAAATCTGACAGATATACAGGTTGAGTATGATGAACCCATTCCAATCTATTGTGATAATACAAGTGCCATTAGTATCTCAAAGAACCTGGTGATGTGCTCCAATACGAAGCACATTCCAATCAAGTATCACTTTCTACGGGAACAGGTTGCAGAGAATAACATCAGAATTGAATATGTGGGCACAAAAGAACAAGTGGAAAATTTATTTACAAAACTGCTTCCACGAGAAGCCTTTGAGTATCTTCACCGGAGACTCGGAGTAATTTCTACTCCAAAATAAATGCTTATCTTATATGTATTAGATTTACACGAGGAAGCACCATAAAGAGGAAAGATCAGGTCGAGAGATTAGTTTCAGGAAGAGTTTAGTCATGAGGAGTATCCCCAAGGACAATTTAGTTAGGGGGATCAGCCCCAGATGGAAATATGTCTTTGCCATTGATGAAAAATGGGGAGAGATTTATTAGGTGCATAACATAGAGGCATGGTTCCAGGGGGAGCGATGGTCACAGGAAGAGAATGAGTGACATGACTTCAGTATTTCATTAGAGTGTTTCCATCAATTCCAAAGGGGGATACTTTTGATTAATTGGGTTGGTTTTCATTGATGTCAACCATTGAATAAAGTCTGGTAGATAATTCTAGTATCACAAAGGTTTGGATAATGGACCTAAGTTTGTTTGATGGATAATGGTATGAGTTTTGATATATTTGTAGGTAAAACTATTCTATATGGATAGTACATGTCATGCCATTTCCGGTGGTATGTGGAACGTCAAATAAATCCGCACGATTAGAGAGTTATGGCCATGTGAAGTTGGAGAACCCTCATGAGTCATCTAGAAGCCCCAAAAGGTCAAAGTAGTCAAAGTGTTTGCAAAGAAGAAATTATTTAAATAATAAAGTGAAGTGATGAGTGTACTATAAGTCAAAGAGGATGAAAAAAGAAATTAATTAAATAATAAAGTAAATGGAGAACATACTAATTATGGAAAGTGGTTAAGTTAAGTGGACAAGTGGTTATAAGTGGGTTAAACCTAAAATAAGGAAAGTGGGTTAAGATGGTTAGAAGGCAACCCCTTGAGGAAGATACATAAAAGTATAAATAAGAAGCAAGGGTCTCTCATTCAAATAACACTTGAATATCATTGAATATTTACTTTTGTGAAAGGTTGTTTGGGCAAGTATTATTGATAGAGAAAAATTGCAGCAGAAAAAGTGAGGCAAGAAAAGTACGGCAAGAAAAGTGCGGCAGAAAAAGTGTGGCAAGAAAAGTGCGGCAGGAAATTTGTGGCAGCAAAAGTGCGGAAGAAAAAGTGTGGCAGGAAAACTGTGGAAGAAAAAGTACGGCAGGAAAACTACGGTAGAAAAATCACAGAAGGAAAAGTGCGGCAAAAAAACTGCAGCAGAAAAAGTGTGGAAGAAAAATCGCGGCAACAGAACGCTACAAGAAAAAAAAAGGTATGGTTCTCATATGTGTAGTGTTGAATTTATGAATCAAGTTGATGGTTTTCCTTGTAAATATGTTGGATGCCCTCTTGGGAGTTTATGGCTTGCTATAGATTTGATCTGAGGCTGATCTAATGAAGTTTAATCTTGGTTCATGTTTGAGGGATTTTGGTTGAGTTATGTTGTTGAATTTATTGGTACAGATAGAGGTTGTATAACAATGAGGTTCTAACGCATGGTTTGAGGTACATACTTGTGGTATAGTGTTTGAGGTATATATGATCAGATCAGATTTGGATGATGAAATTGATGAGGGATTTTGGTTTAGGTACATGATTGAGACAAGTAGTTGATGAGTTGGCACATACATGAGTTGTATAGCTGATGATGTCGGTACATCTTGATGAGTCATAGTTGATGTGTAGTTGATGCATGATTGGTACATACTTGGTACATGGTTGGAGGTACTTGTTAATAGTATTGTTGACACATGGTTTATGGATGATATAACATACTTGTCTTTGTATATTATTAGAAGCACACATTGATATTGGTGATGATTATGAGTTGTTGTGATATGCTTGGTTGATGCACATCTTGGTGATATTGTGCATATGGTTGAGAGTTCTCTTGGTGATTGATCTTGGTTGAGGTACAAATTGATGTATGGTACATGTTGGCACATGTTATTGGTACAGGTTGTTACAGGTCGTTTGGTGCAGGATGATTTTTACATGTTTACAATAGTATATCTCACATTGATAGTGTGACAGTGGTTCCATCATTCTACTTCTATGTCAGGGTGGTTGGATGGAGCAAGGGTAGGTGGTTGTAGCCACCTTTTGGTTGTATCCGAAGAACATAAGGGGTTGTAGCCTTATTCCGGTTGTAGCCATAGAATTGGGGAGTTGGAGCTTCCCTCAGGTTGTAGTCTGAGAAAATAGGGGGTTGGAGCCTCCTTCCAGTGCCAGCTAGAAAAATAAGGAAGTTGGTGCTTCCAATGAATGTAATTCTTAAAGACATATAAGAAAAAACATTCTTTGGTTTTCTCCCTCTTTGGTTTTCCACGTAAAACACATGTGTACTTTGTATATGTGTGATCTATCATTTGTTCATTCTTTATTTACTTTCAAACTATTGGATGATAATCTTACATTGATATAACACTTTCATTTTATGGTGAAAAATGATTAAATTTCTCTATTATTGATTCACCCCCCCTCTCAGTAATCCAACAGAAATAACAATATCATATCCAAGACCAATATTAATGAAAGTAGACCTTTGATAATTGATGATATCATCTAAGATTTCAGTACTCTTTTCAAACTTCAAGCTTTTGCTCAACTGAGTAGTTGACTTTTTCAAATCCTTTCTTAAGGAAACAATATCATATTCTTTCTCTTCGCATTTTTTTTACTTTTTCTTTAGATGGATTCTAACCGCTTATTTTGTCCTTCATTCCTCTTCTAATTGAACATTTAGTCTTATGATAATATCTTATGATTCTTCATGGCTTAGTGGCATTTTGGATTTTGAATCATGATCCTCTTCTTCATATTTTTGGATTTTCTCCTTTTGTTTCGAATACATTTTTCTTGGAGTCTGTATTTCTCTTAAGGAACAAATGGGTTCTTCTTAAAGATCCACTTCTCCATATGTTTCAATGTTTTCTTCTTCTTCTTAATGCATCATTTTTTTCTATTTGTCTTCATCAATATTTATTTTGATTTCCATAAAATGAGTTTCTTCTCTATCCCTATCAGAACTGTTTTCATTGCTTTCTTCAGATGAATCACTGGCCCCTTTTGAGTAGAGGCTCTTCTTCTTCTTATAAGAGTTATTCTTTTAATGCTTGTCCTATTTGTGGATATTTTTTTGTTGGTGATGTTTTCTCTTTACATTATAGTTTTCTTCATTATCGCTACTTTCATTTTGCACATATGGACACTTAGCAACCAAATGTCCTACTTTTCCATAGTTAAAGAATTTAAAGGGAAACTTACCTTTGTATTTTCCAGCTCTCTTTTTTGAATTTTCTCACAATTTTTTTTTCATCTGTGTCTAATTCATAACTGGAACAATTGCTTGATTTGTGATATTTGTTCTTCATATTCTTTGAGGATTTGAAATTTTCTTCCCTTTTTAATGGTTTTTCCTTTTCATCCCTCATTTCATATGTAGTGAGGATCGCATGCAGTTCATCCATTGTCAATTGATCAAGATCCTTGATTTCCTCAATGGAATATAATTTGGCATCAAATATTAAGGGTAGTGACCTCAAAACCTTTTTAACAATCATTGGTTCTGCAACTGTTTCCCTAAGTCCTTTAATGGTGTTGATAATTTTGTCCATATGAAGGATATTGGTTGCAAAATTTTCTTCATCTTTCATCTTTAGACTCACAAACTATCTTCTATGAGTTTAGAGTTTAGCCTTAATGACCTTGTCATCACCTTCATGGATGTTTTTAATTTTTTCACAAATTTATTTTGTTGATTTACAATGCATTACTTTGACAAACTTTGATTCTGACGGTCTGGACAAGATGGAGTTCATGGATTTTGCATCATTTTCACTAGTATTTTTCTTGATCATATCTGTTGGTGGAGTTTTGGGGGTTGTATAATCAATCACGATTGATTTTCAAATATGAAAAACAAGGGCCATTAGATAAGTTTGCATCCTTATACTCTGGAAGGAATAGTTTGTTTCGTCAAACAATGGATCCTTGTTTGTATAGAAACCTTCCTAACCATCCATGTATGTTGTTAACTCCTAGGTATGGACCTCTACCTCCTATTCCTCCATCATCCCATCCATTTTTCAACCTAATTTTTACTTAGTTTCTCTTCAATGGTGTGTTGGGTCATTGCAATTTGTTTTTATGTTCCTTTTTTGTTTTTCATCATTTCCTTGCTCTTTATAAGGTTAATAAAATACATGATTTGAATGAAATAAAACACATCACCATGGCTATGTCACTATTGGGTTTCAAACAGGTTAATTTATGCCTTTTGATGAAAAAATACATTAATTGCAAGAAGGCCCCTATTCTAGCAAACAACATAAAACAAGTTGTTTTACGAGTTTTAACATTCATGAAATATTTAAAAGTTTGAATTAAGGTGTGTTGGAACCTCACACACGTTTCCATATCTTTGTGCACTTGAGATCGCGTGTGTTTCCATAGTTTTAACCATCATTACAAACTTCGTGCTAAGGATCATATATGTTTGTGCCTCAAGTTATTATTATTGCAGGGTTGTGTGTGTGGTTATTATTGAAGTTAGTAATTAAACCTATAACACCACATACCTATGATCACCACTCTTCATAGAAGAAATAATGGCAAGGTCATCTCACCAGTCCATTCATCCCCTGAACCTCGTGAAGTTGAAACTATGCCCACTACTATGCAGATAGACAAAGCCTCCAAATAAAATACAACCAAACAATAGAGGAAGAGGCGGATTATCCCGGTAATAGTTGCAAGGAATCATGTGGAATCTGACACAATTATTGAAGAATCTTCGAAGGAAAAACACAACAAAAAGAGGAAGGGAAGCCAAGTCTCAAGACTGCCAATCAAACCTAACAGAAAGACTAGGAAGAAACACATCAAAGGAGAGATCTCAGGGGTCAAAACTATTTTCCTAGAAACAAATTGCATTGCTTATGCACAACTAGAGTAATATCTGGTGGACAATAGTCCATACCTTAAGCATGATTTTTAGGATATAAGCCTAGAAACAAAGGATGTCCCAAAACAGGTTTTAGAGGACATCAAACCAGAGAAAAAGGGGAAAATGTTGATGGAGAATTAAACTATAAAAGACACCTTTGATGAAAAACCTAAGAGTAAACCCAAGGATGAGCTTAAAGGTGAGAACAAAGTGAAAATTGAGACCAATCCTAAGATCGAGGAAATGGAAGATAGCAAGTTGTAGGTGGAAAGCATAAGTCAGGAGAATGTTAGAATGAAGCAATAAATCCATGAGATACAACAAAAATATCAATCTCTTCAAGTTAAACATTCAAATATACAAAGGAACTATAAAAAACTACAGAAGAAAAATCAAAATCCGTTATCCAAATTTGCTAGAAAAAACTTTGTTTTTCCTTGTTTTAGTCATTGGATTTTGGAGCGCCTTCTAAACAGCTGGAGGTGAATTTGTGAAAATTGAAAGAGGTTTTTGTTGATAAAAATCCCATTCACAAAAACCTCTCTCAAATGTTACACAACTATCACATTTTGGGAGAATTGAAGATACCTTTGATGTCATTTTTATAGAAATTCACCAAATGCTCTGTTTTTTCCTTATTTTGTCATTTTCTTTAGGCGCTCCTTCTGAACATGTGGAAACGAATTTTGAAAAATGAAAAAGGTTTTTGCTGGGAATGGTACCATGCACAAAAACCTCTCTTATGTTTTACACAAGTATTACAGTTTGAGAGAATAAAATAGATATTTGAGGCCATTTTCCCTAGAAATTCATCAAATTTTGGGTGAGTTTTGTCTTGTGTTCAAGATTGGTCTCCATTTTTTGGTGTACGTGAACATTCATGCGAAGTTGACAACAAAAAATAGCCTATGCATATGTATTTCTATAATCTTGTTCTACTTCAACTATCAAAAAATTAGCTCTAGTTGCACTCACATGATTTTGATTAGGTATAGTTAGAGAAATTGTTGCCACTTGTAATAAGTAGTTATATTTTGATAAAAATAATGTTTTTTGAGGTCAAATTAAGGAGAATATTATGAACTGAAACTTCCACTAATTCAAACAAATGTTTATAGTTTGTAATTAAGCAGTAACAAGTGAAGTTGTACTGAGAGAGTCTGATTGTGATGTAAAGATAAACTGAAAGTTTAGAGTTGAGATAGGTGGTGAAGCTCTCTTGGGGAAAAGGAAAAAGGGATAAATAGATATATTTTTTAATGTAATTGGGTTTGGTTTTTGGGGGATCAATCATAAGGATTTTGGTTGGACCTTGAAGTAAAACCTATTTAAGTTTCCCACTTGGTGAATATAACTTTTGGTGACGGATTTTGTTTTTGTTTTCAAATCTCATATATATTCTTATCTTATTTAGATGCAAATTGTAAATGTATACAATATGTTGTTTCTTTTCATTTAATCTATTGTTTTAATTAACCTTTTATTGTCATACAACCTGACTTCAGCTATTTATTTTGTACAAATTTTGTTGTAATGGAAGCTGCTTGGAGGATTTGTATCTAAGTATGTGTTTTAGAGTTGGAAATTACTTCAGATCTGAAATTTCATACAACAAGTAACTAATTGTATGCTTGTTTGTATTTTTTTTTATCTCTTTATATCTATATCTACTCATCATAATGCATGCCACCATCTAAGGGAATCCTTGAAATGATAGTGTTAGATATCCCAACTACATCTCCACCCTTGAAAACCCATTTATCAACTGACCAATAAACTCAATTAATAAAAAACCCAATCATTCCAAAACTTGAGGTGGCCTAGATCTTCCCTTTAGGATTCAGGTGCAGACATTAGGACCAACATCTTCTAGCATTTTTGTCGAGGAATAAAGTAACAAAGAAATATTTCCCTGGTAGAACGACAACGATCAAATCTGGTTTTTTATGGTGAACAAAATCAAGACGTGCATAGTGACTACAATATTTCACCTGGAGAATCCACAGTGAAAAGAATCCACTAGAGGATGAGCCCACCCAATAGAAAATGAAAAGGTGGAATGGAAATAGCAGGCACCAATCCATCATTTTTTTCAAAGAGCTCATATTTTTCTTCATTAGTTCATTCATGTCTTTTCCTTTACGTTTGAAAAGAATTATCTTATGCTTTGTTTACTCAGATGATTATAAACCTACAAATGCATATTCCTCCTTGAGTAAAGAATATTTGTCTTCTTCTTGTACTATTGACCTTGATCTGATCTCATCATTTGAATTTATTGGAAAGAATGAGGTCCATATCTCAATTCCTCTTGAAGTTAACCCATCTTGTAAACATGTGAATACAAAAGTTGATTTATCACATCCTCAAGTCATTACTACTCCATTTTGTGGCTAGCTCACTTATGTTCAATCCAATATCAGAGAAGGCTATAAACCTATGAAGATGCTTTTTTTCCTCCATGACTACCCTCCCAATTTTTTAGATTACCTTCCCAGGTTCAATGACAAGATCATGTGACAGTCGAGAAACACATGGTTTCTTTTGAACAGTTCAATGATCTTTCAAAAAACATTCATGAGGATGTTTTCATGAATACATTTTATCAATCCTTGTATGGAGAACCTAGATATGTCTTAGAATCTTAAAGGTCGATTCAATAGAATCATGGGAATATATGCATGATTCCTTCTTAAGGTATTGGGGTGAGAACAAGTCATATGAACAATATTTATCCAATTTCTATGCCTTGAAGAAGCAGAAGGATGAAATTGTTGCTAGGTTCAATAAGAGATTCTGCAGCTTCTATCTCAACATGCCTATTATCAACCAACCATTTAAGTTGTTGCAAGAGTGTTTTACATCTCAACTCATCATCACCCTGATTTAGTACTTTATCTCAGATAGAGAAAGTCTTTGTCCTTCAAACATATGTTTTTTTACGATGAGGAGATTGAGGAGAACATCTAAGCTTGTGGAAGGCTCTTAAATCAAGTTTTGGACGAAGATTTGGAATAGGAACAATTTTATGAACATCAGAGATCATATTTGGGTTTACATTCTTTTCATTATTGTGATCCATCATTTTTCAGATTTTAATTTTCCTCTAGATCTTAAAAATACTGAGTCAGATTTTTGTACTATCCAAGATTTATGGAATTTATATCAGCAAGTTGATTCTCCATGTTCAATAAAAAAAAAATCTAGTTACGTATAGAAGGATGATTATGATTTAAATTTTCTTGGATATTTTCAAGAAGATGATTTCACAGAAGGTAATGATCAATTCGTGGAAGAAGAAGTTGTTATTCCAAAAAACCTTGTTTCTCATATAATCGATCATAAATCTTTGTTTTCTTATGATGATCAAATTGATGAGTGTGAACAGTTTCCAGGACATCTTACTGCTCCTAATAGTTATGATGTAATTAGTATTTATGAGATGTCTTTAGCTAATCAAGAGGAGAACAATCTTGTTAAGGTTACAGATTTAACAAAAAAACAATTTGACTACCATTTTAATGAGCACATTGGATCCATTGTCTATGAACAATCAGATCCTGCTTATGGTAATTTTGGCTCCAAATTACAACCTGGTTTCGAGAAGAAAAGTTTTATATCAGCATGGATCAGACATTATAGCAACAAACTAGTATATGATTGTTATAACATAGAACTTGAAAGGGGCATTAATTTTTTTTTACCAAGAGCATATTTTAGTTCAAGGCCTCAAGAGAAATGGACACAGTTTGTAGCCTTTTCCTATTTCATTTTTAGATTTGCAGAAGGAAGATGTTTGCATAAAAAAATGGATTAGTGATAGATGATAATATTCTGAGATAGTTCATCTATTTTGCACAACAATAAAAGGTAGTGGTTGGATATTTTTATGATGCAATAGTTGATTGCATGGATTTAGTTTTTTCAAAGATACTAAATGTTGCAAATTTCATTTTGAAATCCATTTGTAACTATGAGTATAGATTGAATATGGAATTTTTGTTGCACCTGTTGTGTTCTTTCCACTTTCTCATACAAGAAGGTATGTCAATCAACAAATTCATTGAATGATTACTATGGAAATATGCTTATACCTGAGTAGAAAGTTTCAACAAATTAAAATAGGAGAATAAACTCACTTTTCTGATCATTTGGTTTGCAGTGGTTTAGTGTGAATAAGAGACTCCATATCCCAATAAAGGCACTGGGGTATAGTTGTATATATGAGTTTCAGTTGCAATAAGACAAGTAACAGGGTTGGTAAACAGAGTAAAGTGATTGGTGGCAAGGTGCAGAAATAAAGAACTAATGAACATAGTATGTTGTTCTTAATACCTCATAGGGAAGTGCTATCCCAAGTATGCACCTCTTCCTCCTATTCCTCCATCATCCCATCCATTTGTCAACCTAATTGTTACTCAGTCTCTCTTCAATGGTGTGTTCGATCATTGTAATTTGTTTTTATCTTCCTTTTTTGTTTTTCATCATTTCCTTTCTCTTTATAAGGTTAATACAAGACATGATTTGAATTAAATAAAACACATCACTGTGGTTATGTCACTATTGGGTTGCAAACATGTTAATTTAGGCCTTTTGATGAAAAAATATATTGATTGCAAGAATGCCCCTATTCTTGCAAACAGTAGAAAACAAGTTGTTTTATGAGTTTTAACATTCAGGAAATATTCAAAATTTTGAATTAAGGTGTGTTGGCGCCTCAAACACATTTTCATCTCTTTGTTCCCTCAATATCGTGCATGTTTCCACCATTTTAACCATCATTAAAAACTTGTTGCTAAGGATCATATATGTTTGTGCCTCAAGATAGTATTATTGTCAGGTTGTGTCTGTGGTTATTATTGCAACTGGTAATTAAACCTGAAACAACACATAGCTATAGTCACCACTCTCCACAGAAGCAACAATGGCAAGGTTTATGTTAGTAATTATATCAAGAGGGGAGAAAGACAGGCCAACTCACCAGTCCAATTGTCCCTTAAACCTCATGAAGATGAAACTATGTAGATAAACAAAGACTACAAATAAAAGACAACCAAACATAAGAGGAAGAGGTGTATTATCTCAGTAATATTTGCAAGGGATTATGTGGAATATCACAAAATCATTAAAGAATCTCCCAAGGAAAAATGCAGCAAAAAGAGGAAGGGAAGCCAACTCCCAAGAATTCCAATCAAACCTAACAGAAATACCAGGAAGAAACGAAATAAAGGAGAGACCTCAGGGGTCAAACTTGTTGTCCTAGAAATATATTACATTGATTATGCACAACTAGATCAAGATCGCGTGGACAATAGTCCATACCCTAAGCACAATTTTGAGGGTATGAGCCCAGAAATAGAGCATGTCCCAAAACATGTTTTAAAGGAGATAAAACTAGAGACAAAGGGGAAAATGATGATGGAGAATGAACCTGTAAAATAAAACTTTGATGAAAAACCTGGAAGTAAACCCATGCATGAGCTTAAAGGTGAGAACAAAGTGAAAATTGAGACCAAGCCTAAGATCGAGAAAATGGAAGATAGCAAGTTGCAGGTGGAAATAATCAATCAACAGAATGTGAGAATGAAGAAAGAAATCCATGAGCTACAACAACAATATAAATATATTCAATTGAACATTCAAATCTACAAAGGAAGTATCAAAATATGCAGAAGAAAAATCAAAAGGCGCTGCCCAAATTTTCTGAAAAAAACTTTGGTTTTTCCTGTTTTAGTCATTAGGTTTCGGCATGCCTTCTGAACCGCTGGAGGTGAATTTGTGAAAAATGAAAGAGTTTTTTTTTAAACAAGCCCATTCACAAAATATCTCTCATATTTTACACAGGTATCATGGTTTGGGAGAATCGAAGAGACCTTTGAGTATGCTTTTCTATAAATTCGTCAAATGCTCTGTTTTTTCTTATTTTTGTCATTGTCTTTGGGCACTCCTTCCAAACAGATGGAAATGAATTTTTAAACACTAAAATACTTTTTGGTTGGGAACGTGCCAATACACAAAAAAATCTCTCAGGTTTTATAAATGTATCACGGTTTGAGAGAATCGAAGAGATATTTGAGGTCGTTTTTCCTAGAAATTCGCCAAATTCTGGGTGAGTTTTTTCTAGTGTTCAAGGTTGGTCTCCAGTTTTTGGTATATGTGGGAATCCATGTGAAGTTGACAGCCAACAAAAAATTATGAAGACGTATTTATATGATCTTGTTCTACTTCACCTATCAAAAAATCATCTCTAGTTGCACTAATATGATTTTGTTTAGGTCTAGTTAGAGGAATTACTACCACTTGTAATAAGTATTTATCTTTTAATAAAAACAATGTTTTTTGAGGTCGAATTAAGGAGAAGATTATGAACTCACACTTCCACTCAGTTCAAACACATGTTTACAATTTGTAAGTAAGTAGTAACAAGTGAAGTTGTACCGAGAGAGTATGATTTTGATGTAAAGATAAACTGAAAGTTTATAGCTGAGATAGGTGGTCGAACTCTCTTTGGGAAAATGGATAAATAGATATATTTTTGAATGTAATGGGGTTCGATTTTGGGGGATCAATCATAAGGATTGTTGTTGGATCTTGAATAAAAACCTATTTAAGTTTCCCACTTGGTGAATATAAATTTTGGTGACATATTGCATTTTTTCGTTTTCAAATCTCATATATCTTCTTATCTTATTTAGATGGAAATTGGAAATGTATACAATGTGTTGTTTCTTTTCCTTTCAGCTATTGTTTTAATGAAACTTTTTACTATCATGCAACCTAAATTCAACTATTTCTTTATTAGAAAGTTTGTTGTAATGCAACTTGTTTGAAGGATTTGTATCTATGTACATGTTATAGAGTTGGAAATTACTTCAAGTCTGAAATTTCATACAACAAATAACTAATTGTATGCTTGTTTGTATTTATTTTGTTCATCTCTTCATATATGTGCCTTATCATCATAATGTGTGCCACTAGCTATGGGAAACCTTGCAGTGATAGTGTTAGATGTCCCAACTACATCTCCACCTTTGAAAACCCATTTATCAGTGGACCAATAAACTCAATTCATAAAAAACCCAATCATTCCAAAACTTGAGGTGGCCTAGCTCTACCCTTTAGCAGTCAGGTGCAGACCTTAGGACCAATATGTGCTCCTGAGATCTACATTCTAGCGGTTAGACTGTTTCGGAAGGAACCTAGTTTAATTCCATTTTTTTAGCATAGAGTTATACTAAGAGGGGGGGTTGAATTAGTATAAGTTTATATTTTTCTTTTTAACAATCATAAGTTCCACAATCAAGGAATCACATAAATATAACAACCAAATGACACAATATTTAAAATGGAAACTCTTTTGGGTGAAAACTACAAAAAAATATTTTTATAAATTTGTAGGCACCAATCTATGGTTACAAATTTTTGTAGGCACCAACCTACTGGACACACCAATCCTTACTGTTTTTTTTGGCATCAACCTAAACCAGACACCAATATCCTCTGTTGTTTATAGGCACTGGCCTACTGGAGACACCAATCCCTTATGTTTTTTGTAGGCACCGACCTACAAGAGACACCAATCCCCTCTATTATTTATAGCCACCAACCTATAGAAGACATCGATCCCCTATGCTATTTTTAGGCACCAAACTAGAGGAGACACCGATCCCATCTATTTGTTGTAGGGACCAACCTACAGGAGACACCAATCCCCTCTATTATTTGTAGGCACTGAACTACTAGAGACACCAATCCCCACAACTATTTTTTTTTGTAGGCACCAACCTACTTACAAGTTCACATGTTCTTCATGTGCACTTCCTTCACTGGTTTGCTTGATCCTTCTTTCTTCACCAATTATTCTCTATGATCATTACTTATGCTTTCAATAGATCATCTCTGCGCTCACTCCTTCTTCTTTCGTCAGATTAACTCGACGCTTACTCCTTATTCTTTCATTATATTTTCTCGACACTTTCTCCTTGTATTTTCGGTCCTCCACCAAATCTTCTTGCTTCTACTTTTTCCTTAGATATGCCTTTACAAGTTTTTCTTGCTAGAATGCCAGATTTGTTTTCTAGAAGACCAAATCTAATCTTCGCTAATATTTAATCATCGTTCCTTGAATAATATTCAATCATCACACCTCAAATGATGTGCATAATAATATTACATTTTCACCCACACACACACTTTTTCTCATAACCCTCTTTTCCATTTATACTTTTCCATAAACTTTACATGAAAAGTCATGACTTTTATTAAATAATAATAAATTTTCCCCCTTTTTTATTTTTAATTAACTTTTTAACATACCATAGTTAAAATACCTCCATGGTTTTTAAAACCATGTACAAATACCATGTGCAATTTTACTTTTACCTTTTTTAATCCATTTTCATGTTTAATCCACTTTTACATAAACTCCACTTTCACTTTTACTCTTTTTTCTAAAACCACTTTCATGTTTACTCCACTTTTTCTTAAACTCCACTTCCACTTAACTTTTCCACTTTTATATTTATTAAAGTCACATTTATATTTGAATACTTACCTACCTTTGACATCAATTGCAATAACTTATTCAACAAGGGGAAGATCATGAACCTAGACATTAATGCCATAAATTTGTAACAATTTGTACACATGGTTTGTGGGGAGCAACAAGTAGCCAAAGCTACATTTAACAATCCCCACAATAATCTTGTGAAGTGTTGGTGGAAAAATCATCACCAAAAAAACACAACACAACACACCAAATGTGCCCCGAGCCTCGAGGAAACCTTGAATGGGTCTCAACAAACCCTTAAGAGTATAATTAAGACTAGAACAATGGCATATAAACCACACATAGTTCGACAACTTGATAAATTGCAAGGATGGAACCCAAAAGGTCATTAATTTTATATAGGGTGGTTAAAATTTTGACCCAAAACCCATCAAAACATTTAATTGATGTGTTCTATTAAAAAAGGGCAACCATATAGACTGCAAATTCACAGAACTAGCTCATCTTACAATAAGGAAGTATCTTAGATCTATGCATTAAATAATTTATTGTAGCAAGTTATCCATAACTAGTCAGATTTATATCTACGCAAATTCGTCCAAAACTAGTTCAACCAATTAAACATTTCAATTATCAAGATGGTTAGTATAAGTTATGGTGAAATTTGATATCAATTTTATTTTGAATGGTTTGATTATAACATTAGGTAAATTTTTAACAATCTTTACTTTACCAAGAAAAAATAAATTAACTTAACTTGTCAAGATAAAAGGGCTAACATAATATTATTCTTTAAAATCAAAATATAACTCTTAAATTTGTTATCCCTACATGCGTTGTAAAGTTTATTTCCATGATTTCAACCAATTTAAAATATCAAGATGGTATGGTTTAAGTTATGGTGATCTGGCATTTGCTCTTTTTCAATGAGAAAGAAAAGGATATTTTCACTTGTTAACAGAGAATACCTAAAATTATATTAATCTTTTGAATCATAATATAATGTTATCTTTAAAATTTGATCCCCACATGCCTCGTTACGCCGAAAGGCATACACTTATTGACAATGGGCAGATTTAATAGGGGTTTAGTGCTTAATAAGTTTTCTATGGACAAGATTAAATATGGCTGGAATATTCTTAGTAGTCACACAAAATAAATGGCTGTGATTTCAATCATTAACTTCCTAGCTATT
>ML786035.1:35913-46162 GCA_009831015.1 Picea engelmannii | reverse complement strand
TTACATTTACCTAATCATATTTAAAAATTACTTTGATAGCTAACTGATTGCCACATAAGTGATTAACAGAAATTAAAATATTAACACCAGATAAATGAAGCTCAACCGTTTATTTGTTAATCAATAATAAAATTTAATATATTTTTTTAAGGATTCTTTTCATCTTATCATCCTTTCGACGTTGATCAACCACAATTATGTGGTTGTGCTAGTGTTACTTCCATTTCACAATTTCATCAAAGTTGATTTTTTCCATCCTCTATCGGGGATAATAACTAATATGCACGCATGTTTTCTTATTTTCTATCTACAGAATGTGAGAACAGAAGTCAAGACTCCACACTATGGTCCTGGATAAATATTTAGCAAATTACATGCAAATAGTTCCCAAAATGCACACAGAAATTCATTTTTAATTGTCTATTAAAACATAGATGGTGGTGATATAATTGACTTAAATTGTCGATCTAGAGTTTTGTTTATATGAATTCAAATGTTCCATTCCATAGTTCAATTTTACACATTTTACATAAAATTGAGTTCTGAAATAAGAGGTCACCTTTTGTCTGCTAAGTTGCTTGGTAGATTCATTATGAAACCGGTTGTATTATTCTAGAATACATGGAAATTCAAGAAAGGGATTATATTGGGGCAAGCACATCAAGAACACACGTAACTCAAGAAATAAGAGATATATGTGGGAAGGTTAACCAACCAAGTTCATATTTCTTCTTCAAGAGTATTTATACATTGAAGAAAGGGCTTGAATGGTGATCCATGTTCCAATTAATTATTCATTAAGTGATCTTAAACACATTTATCTTTTTTTACATATATTCATATTTTTACTTAATGTCTAATGTATGATAACTTATTACAATGACTTAAAAGGCCTCCCAACATCTCCCCCGCCATCAAATCCTTGCTCATCATGAGCAAGTCTGCAACAACATCCTTGGTCTCTATTCTTGCAGAAGTATCATCACTATGCATCAACCATGCATATCGGTATGCATAAGTAAATTAGCCACAACAATGATTCAAGGTAAAAAATAAAAAAACTTGCTAAAATTATGTAATCGGATGAATTCAAAACTGTAGAGACTAAACCTCATTCTTTAATCTCTTTTGTATTAGCAATAGGTCATCATTTCTCAACTCAACTTAAATTTTGCTTACTTTCTCTTGTCAACTAACTATGCTTTAACAACCCTGAAATCCATCATTTAACATTTCTTTCAACTGACCACTAGAACCATTGGGCCACCGAAGAATAACCTTAGACCTTCACTTCTTTGTTAAATGCTCATCAAAACCACTGGTCCATCGGGGAATAACTCTCCATCTCCACTTCTTTTATAACTAACCACTGGGTGACCAGTCACACTAGACCACCAGCTTGTTACTGCTCACTGGACCACCAGATCTTGGAATACACATAATATGAATTTTAAAACTTTACTCTGGTCCAGTTGAGAGCTAAGGGTCTATTAACTGGCCCACCAACATTAGGAAACAAATAGTTATTCTTTGTAAAGTATTTTAAGGGTTGGTACAATTGAGTTGGAGTTCGCTAAAGGTAGTGATTTCACCAATTTAGCCTACAAAATTCTTGTAAACCATGAACTGTCTTCTACATAAATCACTATGCGTAAACCAATGATTCCTCTAAGAATTTAGATTTAAATAGTTAACTCAATAAGTCATTAATTTCAAGAACGACAATGAAATGAGAGGTTTATTGTCAGTGAATTTTCACTTTGACTGACAGAAATTAAAGGGTTACAGTGATTGAGAGAAAATACATACACAACACAATATGGAAATTTCACTAATAAACCAAAAACACAATGTTTCTCTCTCTAGATCCATTCTACTAATCCTTACCTTCTTCTGAATTCTTGTCCCTCTCCTTCATATCTCATGATCTCACTAGCCTTCTCTCTATTACAAACTCAACTATGTTTATATGCACAGTGAGAAAGTTAATCTAGATCCACTGAAGATGGATGAAAACATCTACTTTTATCAGGAAATCACATCAAATCTCAAATACCTAACTTCACTAACAATCCCCCTCAAATCAACTACTACACTTTTATTTGGGGAAACAAATCCCTATATCTTAGAACTAATCCTATCCTTCTCACTATATGCTCAAATAAGAAATTGCATATCAACTAGGGAGAAAAATCCCTTCTTTCATAATAAACCTAATTCTTCTATAGTTATTGAAATAAAAACTTTGATTAAGGGAACCCACTCCCTTTAGTAAATTCCCAAGACCTTCCAGAGGTCAAAGACAAGTTTGACCTACATGAAGAATGCTCTTGCATCAAACCGCCACCAACTGTATAGGAGGATACACATATACAAGGTTTATTGTGACCCATGACTCTTTATTCACTAGCTTCAAATGGATCTAGATGACTACATATCATAAGTCCCAACTCCTACATCTATATGTTGTCAAAATTCTCTGTTAGTAGTCAAAGGGAAACCATGCTTCCTATACCAACTGCAATCTTTCACTCCACTCAGGAACCATTAGGATTTCTTTTTTTTTTCATATCTAGTGGTCATCACCAACTCAAAATTCTCAAGAAAACCAACAATCTACCTCTCCTGGGAGTTTTTTCTATGGGATCAATGAGAGTATGTGGTATCAACCAATCGTACCATTCATCTTATTTCATTGTCACAACCCAAGGAACTGTTTTGAAACTCTTATACCAAGGGGCTCAATCACTTCAATCATTCTTGTGTCGTCATATCATCCTTTAATCTCTTATGTGTGTGTGTGTATGTTATCTGATGTTTCTTTCTTGAATCTCTACTTCTCTTGTAGCAAGAATCTTGGAAGTAATGCTCTCTACAACTGCCTTGCTCAATCATCTACTACAAACATTTCTCAATCAATGCTCAATCATTGAATAAAATGTTGCATGCTCACTTCTTAGTCGAATTGTCACTCTATTGCTTATCAATCATGGCTATGTTTCTTTATGCTTTCAAGTCTCTCGCAATGGATTGAATTCTGGAATTTTAATTACATGAAGGATGAATCAAGTCTAGGACTCTAATTTGTGATCATGACTCCACACAACCACGACATGACTTACTCGACTATACTATGACTCTCTGACTAAAACATAATTATACAAAGACTCTCTTTTACTCGTACTATACTTTTACAAAATCAATTAAATGTTGTCGACTAGATATTGACTGACGTAGATATCAACTAATGTCGAAAAAAACCAATATCATGAACTAGGAACTAAATTACATCACAATGGTGGAGAGGATAATCTACCTTAAAAACTCATGTTTAACCCTCTCCCTTTTTCTCTTAACTCTATTTCTAACTACAATTAATTTTATGAATAAATCGTGACTCAATCAATTAATTAATACAATAACATCAAAATTAAGTATCAGCTAAACTACAAACTCAACTAGATTCAAACTCAACTATAATCTTTTATAGTCCCTCGTGACTTCCTTTAAATAGGCCCAATACAAAATCCATGAAACTTTTAACAAGATTTTTTTAAGTCTTCAAGACTCAATGCAATTTTTAAGTAATAAATTACCAAGAACAATTATGAGTAATCAAGATCAACTAATGAGATTTATGTTATCTCTTGGACATGGGTCATCATCTCTTTACGATTTATCTTATGTCCTACTACCTTAGAACATTTGGAACTAGCAACACGAGTCCATACCCCATATGTGTCATGTCGACATCGAATTGGTAGTCTATATTTAGAATTGATGAATTCTACTAGATAATCCTCTTCTACTTCCAATTGTTGAGCTAGTCAAGTGGACCTTCCCTTGTCTTTCACCAGCACGTAAGTCAAAAAACAATAGTTCGACCATTGTCTAGTCAACATTCTCCTTATTACCTTGGGTTTTAAATGTAGATATTATTCTTTTACAAACCATGCCACCAATTATTCTCTTTAGTTAAGTTCAACGATTGATCCAACAATGCTCAACAAGAAGGAAAAGAGAGATATGATTCTCTTATCCAACAACCTTCTCAAGATCGAAAAACAGTGGCTGGAATGGATAGGACCATTGAGTATCCATGACCAATCCACCATCTTGCAACAAACAAATTACATATTTCACACAAAAAAATTAAATCTTTCACACAATAGCATCCACGTTCACGTTCATCAACAAATTCTTCATCTCACTTTTCTTTTGCAAGTTTGAACCACCCCCTTGAGTGTTGTTGTCACCCATATAAATAAATAAATATATATATATATATATATATATATATATATAAATAATGTATCTTGACTTATTAAAAGCTTCTCAACACAACCGAAACCAACAACCAAATAAACAACTTTGTATGATTTAATTTGAAATTTATTTTTAAATTACAAATTTTCCATTATATCGACCAACAAGAATGCATAAATTATAATTATAGTTATACAAAAGCATAACTTTACAAACTGGTGTGTTTACAAGACGTGCAGGAGTCATGGTCTTAAGAGGATATCCATGGTATTTCAACAAACGTTACTTTTGTAGCATAGTTAAGGTTCTTCACATTGATGCACCAACCAATTATCCAATTAAGTTTGATAGAGTTGTATATGAAAGCCCTATGAATATATACATATATTCTAATCAAGCTATCCAATAAAGTTGTAAACAAGTTGTAAATAGAATCTCTCGCTTTATAAGTTCGATTCCTAAATGTTGTTACCAGAAGAATATTTAGAAGTATAAAAACTTTGGATTCTTTTCATAAAAACAAAAACTCATATAAAAGGAATAAATCCTATTTTAAAATAGGGTTATATTTTTTGGTAATTTTTTTATTTTGATTTTTGTCCGAAATTTGGTGAAGAATGGTTGGATTTATAGATTTGAGTGACTAAACTTGTATAATCAGAATGTTTTATGGATATTTTTCAGTAAAATGAATCCATTTATACATTCACATGTAATTTAAATAACAAAAAAAATTGATTTTGTCCAAATTTATATCAAAACATTAAGACAAAAAAATAAAAAATAAATAAAACGTTTAACAAACACCATAAAATATAATTATAATTACAATAATCACTTATCTGAAACTGAAATTTAAGTTTAACTTTAAGCTTGTTGCCAAAGGAAAAATAACTCTGAATTTCATTGATGGGATCTCCACGCTGAGTGGAGTGGAAAGGCACCATGTAGTATATGGAATAATATAGCTCCAGCTCATGCCCGCACTCAGACCATCAAAGTAGCCTTGCTATCAAAAGAAAATGCATTAACTATAAAAGCTGCACCAAATACTCCATTCATAGGTCATGTGATGAAAGTTTATAAGCTGGAGGCGCAGCAAAGTTATCTAGACAAACAAAGCCTCTTCAACAGCCGCATGGTGGCCCCAGAACGTGTCCATCAGTACGCTCTCACGAATGTACGCATCCCATCTCTGAAATTTGGGTCTGTCAAAGATGCTTTAGTGTCTTGCCTTAAAAGCTGGATGTACCTAGTATGTTTTTCGATTGTCTGTACCTGGTGTTGATATGGTGCAGATAAGTAAGAATGGAAGAAAGCCGGAGTGGAGAATTGTTCTCTGATGCCAAGCATGAATTCTGAGGATGACTTGGAAGTTGTCATTGTTGAGTGTTTGAACTGTTGTAGATGGTGTATATAAATTTTTTGACTTCACGACACAATGCAATTTTTAAATAACAAATTACCAAGAATAATTATGACTAATCAAGGTTGACCAATGAGATTTATGTTATCTCTTGGACACAACTCAGCTTCTCTTTATGATTCATCTTGAACATTTGGAACTAGCAGGTAGCACGAATCCATTTCCCCATATGTGTCATGTTGACATCGACTTGCTAGTCTATTTTCAGAATTGATGAATTCTACTAGATAAACCTCTTCGACTTCCAATTACTGAGATAGTCAAGTCGACTAACCCTGGTCTTGCACTAGCACATAAGCAAAAAATACAATGTTTCGACCATTATCCAGTCAACATTCTCCTTATAAACTTGGATTTTGGATGTAGATATTATTCTTTTACAAACCATGGCACCAATTATTCTTTGTATTTAACTTCAACAACTGATCCAACAATGCCCAGCAAGAAGGAAAAGAGAGATAGGATTCTCTTATCTAACAACCTTCTCAATATCGAAAAACTGTGGTCGAAATGGATGGGGATCTCCCTCTAAATAGAACAACATAAAGCGCAACAACCAAAAGGTGGACTCAATCAATGAACTCTATCAGTCAAGTATGTTGCACATAACCCATTTCGACTGACTCTATCAACTCTGTTAAGAGTTGTAATCCCGTGTTTTGAATTAGTTAGTAAAACAGTTAGTTTACAGTTACTCTCGTTCAGAAACAGTATAACTGTCTTTTGTTTGTATTTATTTAGTTCAATATGAAGTCAATCAACTGTTCATTTCCCAACATTTTTCTGGTATTCTTCCTTTATTTCTGTTTATTCTTCTTTTATTTTTGTTTACATGGTATCAGAGCGTGAGGTTGGGAGTAGAGAGTCCGTTGTGCCTCCATGTGCGCCCACTCCCAGATCTTGAAGAAGAATACCTGTTGAACGCTTCATGTTGTGCCTGCATACTAAGACTGCGTATGGCTGCATTGACCATAAGTTGTTTATGCTATCAGTTGTTTAATGTTGTTTGCTTTTGTTTTCTTCCACAGTGAAGAATACCATTCCTATTGCCTGCCAGTTTGAAGAATCCGCTTGCCAGTTTGAAGAAGTGCCACAGAGTTGCCACCGGTTTGGAGAAAAGTTGCTCGCCAGTTTGAAGAAGTGCCATAGTGCTACCGCCGGTTTGGAGAAGAGCCACTGCTGAATTGGAAGAGGGCTTTAGCTGGAAATTACAGGCTTGAAATTCCCTTACTCTAGATTTTTCTGAAGAGTATTTATAAAATTTGGAGTTTATTTAAAATTTCATTGAAATCTCAAAAATTCACTTGTTTGGAATTAGAAAAATGTCTAGTTCTTGGTCAATTCAAGCACCAACTTTAGTTGGTTCCAATTATAATTTTTGGAGTGAGAAGGTGAAATCCATTTTACAAGGTTCAAAGAAACAGGGTTCATAGAACATAATGCAAATGTTGTTGCAGCTATGACTGTTGTTCAAAGAAAAACATTAGAAGAACTTAAGCAAAAAGAAGGAAAAGCCAGATCATATATTTTAGTTTCATTAGATGACTCTATATTTCCTAAAATTATTGGTGTCAAGACTGCTAAAGAAGCATGGGATATTCTTAAGTTAGCTTATAAGGGTAATGATAAAGTGAAAACGGTGAGACTTCAAACCCTTAGAACTCAATTTGAAACCCTCAAGATGAGCGAATCGAAAGTGTTGATCAGTTTATGACTAAAGTTATGGGTATTATTAATTGACTTAGGATTAATGGCGAAAAAGAACTCACAGACCAAAGAGTTGTTGAAAAAGTTCTTAGAAGTTTACCTAAAAAAATTGAAATGGTAGTTACTGCTCTTCTTGATTTGAAAGATCTAACTAATTTTTCTTTAGAAGAACTGACTGGTTCATTGTTATCTCATGAAGCAAGGATGACCTTGGATCTTGGTACTTTAGAACATGCATTTCAGACTAAGGTGTCTATGGACAGAGGCAGAGGCAGAGGTTTTCATGGACGTGGTCGAGGACGTGGTAGAGGGCGTTCTCAAACAAGAGATAAACTTGAACAAACAAAAGACAAGTCAGAGAAGTCAAGATCGTCTTCACATGATCGTGGTCATAGATGGACAAGTAAATCATAAATTCAATGTCGTTATTGTAAAAAGTTGGGTCATCATATATCTGAATGCCTTAAGTTGCAGTATAGAAATAAAGCTAATGTCACAAAAAGTGAAACATTTGATACTATGTTTCTTTCATGTCAAGTATCTCAAGAAATTCTTGACAAAGATGTTTGGTTGCTAGATAGTGGATGTAGCAATCGTATGACTCGTCAGATTGATTTACTTTTTAATCTTGATACATCTCTTATTACTACAATTAGTTTGGGTGATGATCATGTGATCAAAGCCTCAAGAAAAGGTGTTGTGCTAGTTTTAACAAAGCAGGGTGAAGTGAAAAGTATTCTTGATGTTTACTATGTACCAAATATCAAACACAATTTGTTGAGTGTAGGGAAATTAATGGCGCATGGTTATGATGTCAATTTTCACAACAACATTTGCACAATTCTTAATTAAATTAAAAGACTTGTTGCAAAAATCCCTATGACAAAGAACAGATTGTTTCCCTTAGAAATGAGAAGTGGGAAGATGTATGCATGTAATATTTCTAATGTGACTGAAACTGAGTTATGGCATTATTGTTATGGTCATTTACCAGTCAAAAGTATGAGTTTGTTACAAAGACAGTCTATGGTGACAGGATTGCCTCCTTCGATTAATGATATTCCTTCTTGTGAAAGTTTCATAGTAGGAAAGCACCAACGAGATAGTTTTCCATCATCCTCTTATAGATCCAAAGAGTGGTTAGAGTTAGTTCACATGGACTTATGTGGACCTATGCAAAATCATTCGATTGGTGGAAGTTTTTATTTTCTAACATTTATTGATGATTGTAGCAGGAAAGTTTGGGTTTATTTTCTCAAACACAAATGCGAGACTTTCACTCGATTCAAAGATTTCAAGGCTAAAGGAGAGAAACAAAGTGGCAGATTTGTCAAAGTTTTGAGATTTGATGGAGGAGGTGAATATGACTCAAGAGAGTTTGTTGATTTTTTTAAACATCATGGTATTAAAAAGCAAACGACTACCAGATATACTCCACAACAAAATGGAGTGGCAGAAAGAAAGAATCACACCATCATGAACATGGCCAAGAGTTTACTTACAACAAGAAAAATGTCCAAAGATTACTGGGCTAAAGCAGTTGCATGTTCAATTTACATAATTAACAGATCACCAACTTCCAGTGTTCAAGGTAAAGTACCTGAAGAAAAATGGAGTGGATATAAGGTGAATGTTTCGCATTTCAAAAATTTTGGTTGTGTTGTTTTTTCTCATGTTCCTGAAGAGCTAAGAAAGAAGCTTGATGATAAAAGTGAGAAGTACATTTTTATTGGCTATAGTGAACAATCGAAAGCATACAGATTATACAATCCTATTACTAAGAAATTTCTAGTAAGTAGAGATGTTAAATTTATGGAAGATAAATCATGGGATGAAATGGAAAACAATACTTATCACAATCCTTCTCTTGAGTTAGATGAACATCAAGCACCTACAAAGTTAGATGAACATGAAGAATCAATAAAACGTCTTTCAAGATTGCAAGTTCAAAATGAAAGTAGTTCTTCGTCTCATAATGATTCTTCATCTCATAGTGATTCATATTCTAATCATAATCATCAAAGAATGAGAAGTTTGTGTGATATATATAACCAAGATGATAATGTAGTACAATTTGCATTTTTCTCATCTCAACCTACTTGTTTTGATGAAGCTGCAAAGCAAAAAGAATGGGTAGATGCAATGAATAATGAAATAGAAGCTATTGAAAGAAACAATACATGGGATTTAGTTGATCTACCTACAGATAAAAATGTCATAAATGTCAGATGGGTTTATAAAACTAAACTGAATGAAAAAGGTGAGATTGAGAAACACAAATCAAGGTTAGTTGCATGTAATGATCCCGAGCCATTATGCAAGGATCATCACGGTTTTGGTGTCCTTTTAAAACTTTTTTCTGGTTGTGGTATTTCGTCAAATAGTTTGCTAATCTATCTGTTTAGATGTGTTTATATGTGTGTATGAAGCAAATAACAGAAAGAGATAACCATGGAACATAACTCAACCATATGCAATAAGATAGACAAGACAAAACATCTCAAATCTTCTTTATTCATAAAATAGAGAAACCTGCTACAATGAAGATGTCAATCTGGAATGCTCAACAGATGGCCAAGAAGATGGACAATAGATAAGAGCTGCTACAAAATTCTCTCGCTAATACAAAAGATGCCTCCAAAGGTTGAATAAGAAATGAAGATCAATACAAGCAGATCTGAATGCCAAACTCTCTAGCTGAAGAATGCCATGCTCCAATAGAAGGCTGAAACCCTCAATAACTCGGCCCTACTGCCAAAAGTGTCCAATCACCCTAAGAAATATGCAAACTAATAGATCGAGTGATGGTAAGAACAACCCAGGTGCCCAAATCTCCAAGATCCCTCTCAA
>ML786035.1:0-35863 GCA_009831015.1 Picea engelmannii | reverse complement strand
AGATCTGGATCTCAAAAACACCCTCCTTCTCTTCAATTCGCCCCACTGCTCAAGAAATAATCTGAGCCATAAAACTATCTCAGAAAGCACTAGATCTGATGTCCAAGGCCCTATAATGAAAACCCAAGTGATAGAATCCTCAATGGCCCTATCAATATCCTACAACGAATCCCTCTCCAAAGATGGTATGCCCCCCTTGCTAGAAACCCCCAATGGTGTGCCCTCCTCCTCTTCCTGTGCCTGTGGCTGTGTAGAACCTCCTGCACTGATGTAGATATGACTAGAATGGTGTGGGAGAGTATTGCATCTCCAATACCAAGCTTGGGACAAGCTAGGTGGAATCTTTCACCACCAAATCATCCTCTAGGGTTTGTTAAGTCAAAACCCTCAAAACCCCCAAGAGATGGGCTCACTAACTAAAGCCAGATATCAAGCTGATAAACATACATGAATCCCTGAGAAGAGGCCCTTGCCTTTCTTTTATACTTTTGGCTCCCCTTGTCCCTCCAAAGTGACTTTCATTTTATTAATATTTAATTAATTAATTAAATCACTTTAATTAATTAATTAACCTTTTTACCTCTAAAAAGCTCCTTATCTCTCCTTGTGGCTTCCCTGGCCACTGAAAGTCATTTCTAGCCATCCCATCCTATAGTGTCGCTCCTCCCGATTCCAATGAGCTATTACACTGAGAGGTTCCTCCAAGTAATGTGCCCAAAATGAACTCTTCAGTGATTTCCATTAACTTATAGCTCAAAATGGTCAAAATCATGGAAATCATCAGAATGCAACGAAACCAAAGCCAACCTATGCGGAATGGCTCATAATGATGGAATATGATCATCAATGCAAGCTGGACCCCAAAATGCCTCTCAAATACCCCTATACTTGCTATAACCTCCATCTGGCTACTCTGGTCATCATAACCCTCTGCACTGTGATGATGTCCCAAAGTGGGGACATTACAGTCCTCCCTGCTAGAAAATTGCTTGTCCTCAAGCAATAACCAAATCATCTCAAGTGAAATACCAAGATCCCATGTCCACCTGTGGGATACATAGTAGAACCCATCCAAAGACGAACAATAGTACACTCCACCTCCTAGATCCCATATCAGGAAGTGAACTGCAATACTCTGCGAAGCATAGTCCTGAAAGATATCAACCCTATGAACCTCCTGCACATGACACATGGCCTCATCTCGAAATGAGTCCATCCTCCAAATCTCTACCGAGATCCACACGGCCTCCATCAACTGCACATGCTGATCCCAGAATGAGGTACTGCAAGACCTCCATGAGACACCCATCAACGATGCGCTCCTCTCAACACTGAAGCTCAATGGAAAGTTAGAATAACTTTCCCCTGCAATGGTCCGCTCTCCCTTGTCGGCCAATGAACTGCTCAATCCTGCAATCCATGGGTCCCATGCTAACCTTTGTCAAAGATCCTCATGCTAACATTGCTCTACTCTGACCATGACTGTCTACCCCCTGCATACATCCTGAACCCTCCTCTCCTGGGTCCTCCAGCTGAAATACATGTGACCATTGGACCTATTGTCCAGAAACTGTATCAGTGAAGACACCTTTGTAGAAGAAGTACCTGTCCAAACATCTCCATGCCCTATCATGATGATCACGCAAAAGGAAAGGTCTCGACCCATAGAACAAGTACCTGCAGACCCACTCCAAACCAAACCAAGGTGGGGTGTGTGGCTCTCGAGTGAAACCTGGGTCAACATGAACATCGTGCTAACAAAACGGACTCCTGGGTCCCATGGCAAACTTGGAAGTTTATCACTTCCAATCTCCTCTAACTGCTCCTGTGTGAGACTGATCACTATCAGAAGCCCTAGGTGCTCATCTGCTACCACCTGGCCCATGATGCTCACGATCACGCACCAAGTCTCAACTATCTGTCTAAAAAAGTCCACCTTTGACCTACTGTATGCCGTAAAAGTACTCCTATCATGTAGTCTCAGCCTACTCACTCTCCATGCCCTCAGCCACGGCCTATCCCTCCTCATGATGTTGTCTATGATAAAAGTGTCCGGACGGGCTAATAGAAACATCTGCAGCTGACTGTAGGACTGAAAGGCATCACATGCTTTGGTCAATCCCAAGGATTCGACCAGAAGCTCGTCCATCAATATCCATGATAACTACTCGCCTGTAGTCATCACTAACCCCCAATCATTAGGTACAATCGGAAGCAACTCTTCCAATTGCTGGTAAACCAACCTCCATCTCTCATCTCCCATGCAACTGCTGAAATGGTGAAGGTGATCTCTCATAACTAGGTGTTGCTGCAAAGGATTGACATCTCCATGCTCCCCTAGGTGTGTCTCCTCCCTGCAAGGCACTATACCCCTCTGTATGGCACCATACATCTCAGCATGACTCTGTGAACTATCCCTCATCATCGTATGCTTCGACATACTCATGTCGTCTCTTGCAGACTCATGTTGTATCATCGATCCTGGGCGTATTGTTGGATCAATCTTTATATGGAGATCAACCACTCCCAAGACACAAATGGAAGTGTCTCCCAACAACTGGTGCTCCGCTGCTAGATCATCAACATCCTCTGTCAATGTGACTGGCTAATACATCTAAGTGTCCACTAAGACAGATGAAGTGGATCTCTGATGGATCTCCTCAAGAGACTCATCTGATCTAGACTCCGATTCTAGAAGGGCAGTATGTGTGCCTCTCAAGAATCCTCGAGTGCTCTCAAACTCCTGAGTGAGTCGGTCCATCTCCAACTCCTGCTCCCTCAGAGCCTCATGATACATCTCACTAACCCTCAGTAGATAATCCCTGTCTGTCAACAACTGCTGGTAGTCAGTCCTCATCACAGATACTCTCTCTTGGAGAGTGTGAAAATCATCCATGGAAAATCCTCCATCTGAGCTACCCTGTGCCACTGATGCTCTCCAACAGTAATCGGCCATCACTGTATGCATGTCATCAATACATCTAGTGGTTGCCCTGATCATAGCCTCACTAACTCTCAACTATGTTGCTAAGTGGTGTGACTCCTAATCATGGTCATACTAAGGTGCCATCTCAGACCCCTCACTGCTAGTGTCAACTCTAGAATCCCCAAAAACACCATCTACATAAGATGACATGATGAATTGTCCACTGCCTACTGTGCTACTAGGTACTCCTGTATGCCACTACATCCCATCACTAGATGCTATCTCCCCCCGAATCACACTGTATCCTGTATGAGCAACCATATCCTCCTGTGCACTCAACCTGCTACTATCATCTGCACCTGGATCCCATAGAGATTTATCCAGACACGTGCTATCGTCATCCTGACTGCTAAAAAGTGCATCCTCATAAATGAAAGTCGATTCTGGAAGTAAGTGCTCCATCAACCTGTCAGCCTCTGGAATCTGCTTGATCACTGGAGTCTCCAATAGCTGTGACTCAATCTCCTCATGCTTATCTGTATGTGTAAGGTCAACTGCCTGTATGTCCTGTACCTCCTCCTGGATCTGGGGGTCTACCTGTCCATGGTGTGCATCCCTCACACTAGGCTCATCCATCCTACCTGACATGCCACTGATCTCCTCATGTGATGTGGCTATCATGGGTGTCTGAACATGTGACAGATGTGTCATGGCCCCCATAGGAAGCTCATCATCTCTAGGTGCTAACACATGTGACTCCCCACTAGTGTCACTACTCTGCTGAGGCGTAAGGTCATCAAGGGTATGTGACGTGTCTGCTAAGACACTGGGGCTATCGTCCTATCCATACAATTGCCTATCCACTAATATTCTGGTTTTGGATTAGCATTTGCTATTGCTCTTGAGCATTCAGTTTGGGGATTTTGCTATACAAACCCTTGTGAGCAACTCAGTGGTGAAATATCCACTCACCTTGTTCCGCAACTTGGTCTTAGGGATGAAAGACTCCTCCACGCCATTCTAGTCTCAACCCATCTCCATCTAGCGCTTCAGAAGGTAGCAGGCCATGTTGTTCTTGTGTTTCCAGCAAGGGGGCACCATCATCTAGAGGGAGGTTCAATCCAGCTTATCCTGAGGGCCTGGGGCCATTCCGACAGTTGGGTTTTGTTTGCAGGGGAAGGACCATCAGTTAGAGGGATTTTTTGGAGGGTTATCGCCATTCTACATTTTTCTACAGATTGGGATGTCTTGGAGCCATAGGGGACATCCTGTGATTCAGTAAAACTCACATCTAGGGAGATCAAATTCAATGAGCTAGAAGCCAAAAATCAAAATAAGATCATACATGAATGAATGAGAAGAGGCCCTTGCCTTTCCTTTATACTTTTGGCTCATCTTGTCCCTCCAAAGTGACTTTCATTTTATTAATATTTAATTAATTAATTAAATCACTTTAATTAATTGATTAACCTTTTTGCCTTTGAAAAGCTCCTTATCTTTCCTTGTGGCTTCCCTGGCCACTGAAAGTCACTTCTAGCCATCCCATCCTGTAGTGTTGCTCCTCTCGATTCCAATGAGCTATTACACTAAGAGTTTCCTCCAAGTAATATTCCCAAAATGACCTCTTTAGTGAATTCCATTGACTTATAGCTCAAAATAGTCAAAATCATGGAAATCATCGGAATGCAACGAAACCAAAGCCAACCTGTGTGGAATGGCTTATAATGATGGAATGTGATGATCAATGCAAGTTGGACCCCACAATGCCTCTCAAATACCCCTGTACTCGCTATAACATTCATCTGGCTACTCTGGTCATCATAAATCTCTGCACTGTGATGATGTCCCAAAGTGGGGACATTACATTGCCAGAGGTTTTTCACAGCAACCTAGCATTGATTATGGTGAAACTTTTGCACCTGTAGCAAGATTAGATACTATTTTGTTTGTTTTGGCCATTGCAACACAAAATAAGTGGCCTATTTATCACATGGATGTCAAGTCTGCCTTCTTGAATGGAGTGTTAAATGAAGAAGTGTATGTTCATCAACCATCTGGATTTGAAGTTAAAACATAAGAGCATCGAGTGTACAAATTAAAGAAAGCCTTGTACGGTTTGAAGCAAGCTCCATGAGCTTGGTATAGTAGAATTCATCATTATTTACTCAAAGATGGTTTCAGTAGGAGTGAAAATGAGCCTACTTTGTATATCAAGGTAAATCAACAGGGTAATATTCTCATCCTATGTCTTTATGTTGACGATATGATCTACACAGGAAACATGATGTTAGATGCATTTAGATCAGCCATGAAAAATGCGTTTGAAATGGTAGATATTGGATTAATGAAGTATTTCTTAGGCATTGAAGTAGACCAATCTGATCATGGTATATTTATTAGTCAATAGAAATATGTTGTTGATGTTTTGAAAAAATTTAAGATGGAAAAGTGTAAGCCTGTTGACACTCCTATTGCTCTTGGCACTAAATTAAGCAAGGAAGATTTTGGATCAGTAATAAGTTCCACATTGTATAAACAACTTGTTGGTAGTCTTATGTATCTTACTACTACAAAACCTGACATAACATATGCAGCAAGTTACATTTCCAGGTTTATGGAATCTCCTAAGTATTCTCATTGGAAAGTTGGCAAGAGGATCTTAAGATACATTGCAGGTACAACCACTTATGGTTTGTGGTACACAGCTTCAGCAGACAGTATTCTTACAGGTTATACCGACAATGATTATGCAAGAAGTATTGACGACAGAAAAAGCACTTCAGGCTATGTTTTCTTTTTGGAAATAATTTGATTTCATGGGCATCTAAGAAGCAACCCATAGTTTCTATCTCTTCTGCAAAAGCAGAATATGTAGTGGCAACAACAACAGCATGTCATGCAGTTTGGCTTAAAAGGCTCTTGATGGATTTTGAATATACAACAAAAGAACCTATTTCGATTTTTTGTGACAATAACTATGCCATTTCCTTGTCGAAGAATAATGTGTTTCATCATAAAAGAAAACACATTGATACTCGATTTCATTTCATTCGTGAAATCGTAAAAAATGGTGACATTTTTCTCAAATTTTGTGGTTCTAAAGCTCAGCTAGCTGATATCTTCACTAAACCTTTGGGAAGATATGTTTTTCAATTTCAACATCAAAGTTTAGGCATTATTAATAATGTAATCCTTGAGATTAAGAGGGAGTGTTAAGAGTTGTAATCCCGTGTTTTGAATTAGTTAGTAAAACAGTTAATTTATAGTTACTCTCGTTCAAAAACGATATAACTGTCTTTTGTTTGTATTTATTTAGTTCAATATGAAGTCAATCAACTCGAGTTCATTTCCCAACATTTTTCTTGTATTCTTCCTTTATTTCTGTTTATTCTTCTTTTATTTTTGTTTACAAACTTGACACTCAGCCATTAGTCAATGGTCCCATCACATATTAGGAATCATAATAAATTATTCGACATCCCTCAAACTTAATTGGCATGTTATATACGCTATTTGACAAGTTTCTCTTCTACAAAGTCGAGTCGATCTCCTTTTCAATTGAATTCCTTCTTCCTTCGACTAGCATGTCCAACCAAGTAGAAGTCAACCAACATAGTAACTGGTCTACGTGATCTCAAGGTGGCTAGTATGTTATCATTCCCATCCATATATAGGCAAAGGGGATGCCACTAGTTGTTATTTATTCATAACCAGCAGTCAGTGTAGTCATTGGTAGATCGAGTCGATGAAAATTGTTTAGAATCGAGCTTCCATCCCATCTCTCATCAAAATCATCGTCGAGTCGATGAAAATTGTTTAGAATCGAGCTTCCATCCCATCTCTCATCAAAATCATCGTCACCTTCCAAGCTCTGCTACATTATGAAATAACTCTATTCGCTGGAACAATACTTCCTATGATGGAGTAAATGGTGACATCTTGTATAAAATTATGTTGAGCGCATATTCTGCATGCACGTGCTGGATGATGGTAGTCAGTTGATCACAAATCTATCAGTCTAGTTTTAAATTCACCAGTACACTCGTAGACAACTATGCATTCGGTCTCATTTTAAAGCTCCAAAGTATCACCAATCGACCAGTTATCTTAATCTTCCAGCGTTCGAACATGTCATCGGAGGAGATGTTTTGGCACCCACATCATTATCTTTGACTCACATAGGTTATAACCAGCTTGAACAGTAAAACAATAATTCTTTAACCATTTCAAAAAGAAAAGAGAAAATTAGAGTGTTTAATATGCTTGGTTGATTCAACACAAGCATTTTCCTTATTCAGTCGATTGTTGCCAAGGATGATTACTTATGTGTTCAACCACTAGTCGAATGATTCAACTACCAGTCAGATTCTCCATCAGTTGAATGGTTCGACGCGTACTGGTTTCGACGGAAAACCTCATTTGTTTTCCACCTGGATCACGGCACAATCAATTAGGTGGTTAGGGTAGAGCCCATGCTTATTTAATAATGATACATGAAAAACATTATTCACTCCACTCCTATAGATGCAGGAAATGCTAGCATGTATTGAAGTGATTCTATTTTTTTCTAGTATTTCAAAAGGTCCACAATATCTTCCTGTCAACTTAGCGAACTTTTTTTTGCTTTAACTTTGAGAAAAATATGTTTTCCCACTGCAAAATCACTAAAAACTTAGTTATTGTCTGCATAACTTTTCTGCCTATCCTAAGAAGCCTTTAAATTCTACCTTATCCCTTATCTTTGTCATTTGTTCTTCAATTTCCTTTAACAATTGTAGGCCAATGACAACTCTTTTTTGATGGGATCATTTTTAATGAGGCTTGATACTCATTATTATATGCAAAGTCTACTAAGTGGATATAATCTTCCCACTTTGATGGCTGATCCATCACATGCATTTTCTTCGATTTCTCTATTTTCTCATACTGTGGTGAGACATTGGACTGAGATTTAAATTTATTCTAAATTCTTCGAACAAACCTTTCCAAAAATTGGATTAAACTTTGGATCTACTTCTGAAACAATTGCCTCATGCACTCCATGTAACATGTAACTTTTGTTGATTCATCCACCACCATTATGATAGAATCATGTTGCTTTATTGTTCTAGGCAGATCTTGAAAACTACACATCTTGATTAGCTCAATACCTTATAAATTTTCCCTCAATACCTTATAAATTCTCAATCAAAACTTTGGAATTTCTCTTTTATCTATTAACTAAAACAAGATCCTCATCTAACCACGCAGAATTAAGATTGCACAAAATTAGGGTTGATTAGTTGCAATTATAACATTAAATCTCCTTAAAAAAAAGATACTACCTTCATTTATTATACTGTAATTATGCAACCCAAACAGCAACCAAATCAACAACTTGGACAACCAGGTCAGCAAACAAATAACCACGTAACGACTTTCAAGTAAGGACTCGAAAACTGATGACAGTTTATAAGCTGGAGGCGCAGCAAAGTCATGTAGACAAACAAAAGCCTCTTCAACATGGTCGCCCCAGAACGCGTCCATATGTACGTCCTCACGAATGTACGCATCCCGACTCTCAATTTGTTTTAAAGGGTATGTCAAAGATGCTTTAGTGTCTTGCCTTAAAAGCTGGATGTGCCTAGAATGCTGTTGAATTTATCAGGAATTAAAAACTGTGTCCAAGATTACACAGTTTAATTCTAAAAAAGTGTGATGACAATGACAACTGTGAAAGCTTACGCTGGATGTGCCTAGAATGTTGTTGAATTTTTCGGGAATTAAAAACTGTGTTCGAGAATTACACAGTTTAATTCCAGAAAAATTCAACACAGTTAGCTTATACTATAATGTTTGATTTGTATGGTTTTCAATTTTCTTTACGTTGTGTCAATGTGGTGCAGATAAGTAAGAATGGAAGAAAGCAGGAGTGGAGAACGGGTCTCTTGTGCCAAACATGAGTTGGAAGTTGCCATTGTTGAGTGTTTGAACTGTTGTAGATGGTGTATATAAAATACCCACTAAGTATATTTGTTATAGATGTTAATAAATACAGGTAGTATGCTGAAAGGTGAAATTGAGCAATTGTTGGTACACTGTTGTGATAGGAGGGTAAATTCAGGGTTTCCTGCCCACATAAATCCATCCTTGTTCACTGAAATAGATACGATATTCTGGGCGTGGGCTTTTATGACTATTGTGTCAACGGCGGTCGGGCTTCAAAGATATAGCAATATTCTTAGTAGTATACACAGATGAATGGATGAGATTTAAATCAAAATTCTAAGATGTTGACCGTGTTTTACGCTTTTCCAAGAGGTCATGTAATACCCTGTTACCCACCTTCAGTGCCCTCTTAGCCACGTGTTTGTTTTGATAATAATAACAACTGTTCACAAAATAGTATGTTGAGTCGGCCATTACTCTGAAACCATTCACGTTTCTAAGGTTACCGTACCATATTACCATGTCGTTGCGGTTTTCACGAGTGGCCACTACTGATCGAACAATCTACCCAAATCCTCAGAACCATTTGCCGAAATCACCTTTACATATATCCACCCATTACTGCGTTCGAAGGTTGAATCTCTTTGATATTATTAGAAATGAAAAAAAAAACCACAATTTTCAAAGATTTTTCATGATGTTAAATATGTTTATAAATTAAAAAAAAAAAATTAAACAATTAAAAATTATTATTTAAGTAATTACCAAAAACAAATTACAAAATAAAATGTTTAAACTACACTCACAAATAAATCAAACAATTATTTACATAAATATAATAATAAAAAATAAAATGCAATTTGTACATAACAGAATAATATATTATAACTTATAATATAAAACTTGATTAATAAAATCTTATCCTAATTAAATGAAACGATCCATCATCAAGTGTCTTGGTTTATCTTAGATGCATACTTCAATATAGCGCCAAAATTTCCTCCGTGTGATTATGTGTTTGATAAAATATACTTTTAATTTTACTTATATGGAGATAAATCCAATAAATATCGACATTCTAGGTTTATCTTAGATACATAATTAAGATGGTCCCTTTTTATGTTTAATAAAATATAATTTTGTTTTGAGTTCAGTTTTTAATATGATTAATTTGATTTAATGATTTATTAAATTTTAAAAATTATATTGTTTTTCAATATTAATATTGAAATATTATATACTAAATATTAATATATTTATTAATTAATTAATTATATATAACATGTATATTTATATACTAAATAAATATATTAATTATTCATAATGATAAATACAAATATACTCAATATTTAATATATTAATCATATATTAAATATAATATAATTGTGTTATATATATATATATATATATATATATATATATATATATAGTACATTAAATAAATATTTAATATATCCTTACACTAATTGTATAATTCATATATTTGTGTGTAGATTTTTTACTATATCCATAAACTAACTCTATAATTCATTTACTCAATATTTAATGTATTAATTATAATATAACTATGTTGGTTATATATGTAAATATATTAATTATAATATATTTTACATTAAATATTTATTTAATGTATCCATACACTAACTGTACAATTCATATATTTGTGTCTAGATTTTAGATTTTAAAACAGTTTATCATCGATAATGATAATGGGTGAAATATTCTCTTAAAAAATATCCATTATAAATCATATATTTTACATTATAATTTCTAATCCAACTATATAATATAATTCTTATTGTAATTCAATTTTAATAATATAAAAATTCAAACCATATAATATAAATTTATATTGTAATTCTATTTTAATAATATAAAAAATATTATACTTCATGTTTTTATCATAATTACTTAGTTTTTTATATATTTTATCATAATTACTTAATTTTTTATATATTTTATCATAATTACCTAGTTTTTTAATATTATAGATACTATACTTTTATATATTTTAATTTATGTTTTTATCATAATTACTTAGTTTTTTATATATTTTATCATAATTACTTAGTTTTTTTATATATTTGATCATAATTACCTAGTTTTTTAATATTATAGATACTATACTTTTATATATTTTAATTTATAGTTAGTATTTATATTATATTATATATTATTTTTAATTTAACATAAAAAAATATAAGTTTATTTAATATTTAAAAAAAAAATAGATAATAATTTTTTTTTTATTAAATTGGCATTTGCAAAATATTAAATAATAAAAAGGAAATTTATTCACTTACAACATAACGAAAAACTAAAATAATATATTGATGATTAGGAAATTTACACGTGTAAATATGATTATACTCCTCACTTTCACAACAAGATTATCATTAAATCAATTAGTTCAAATGTATGCCATTGAACTTAAACAAAGAATTAAAATTGAGATCTAAAATACACATCAAAAATTGGATTGAAAAGCAAGGCATAATGCTAAACTTTAAGGAAGAAAAGTTGGAAAGTCTCCTTTCACATGTGTGCAAATAGATATTTAATCACAATATGGTCAATATGTTGAAAAGTTTCATATGTCGTAACGTTAAAGAAATCCATACTAGAAATCTCAAACATAACTCATTAAATTATAACCTTTAATGAATGTCATAATGTGACAAAACCATTTAGAAATATCAAAATGTGACATAATCATTATGGAACATTGCAATGCAACATAACCATTGGTGAGAATTACAATGTAACATAACCATTCATAAATATCAAAATGTGACATAATTAATGAATAATGTTGCAATGTGAAAAACCATTGATGCATGTCGCAATGTGACATAACCTTTATGTACATCACAATATGACATAATAATTGAGGAGCATAATAATTTGACATAAGTAAACTAGGATGAATGTCACAATGTGACATAATCCTTGATGACGATTGCAATGTTACATAACCATAGAGGAATGTAGTAATTTGACACAAGTCAATAATAAATATAGTCATACTAAATCTACTTCTTCAATTATCATTATTAAAATGTTTCATATGTTAAAACAACACTATCAACCTCAAATAAAGCCTCTTAAATTATTACCATTATTGAACGTCACAATGCAACATAACCATTAAGGAACATCAAAGTGTGACATAACCATTGTGGAATGTCACAACATGACGTCACCATTAATGAGTGTCACAATGTGACATAGCCATTAATCAACATCACAATGTGACACAAACATTGAGGAATGTCGCAATCGAAAAAAATATTGGTGAACATCACATATGAAATAACTTTATCAAGCATTGCAATGTGACATAGCCATTAAGTAACATAACAATTTGACATAAGTCAACCAAGATGAACATTACAATGTGACATACCAATTGAGGAACATCACATTCCAACATAACCCTTAAAAGGAAATTCGTAATGCTACGTAACTCTTAATGAGCATTGTGATGTGGCATAACCATAGAGGAATGTAGTGATTTGACATAAGTCAACCACAATGAATGTCAATACACAACATAACCATATTATCAACCTCAAGTACTATCAAAATGTGACATAATCATATTATCAACCATTGTCAACCGAAGTTAACCATAGTCAACCATGGTCAGACATCATCAACCATGGGTCATCCATCGGTGACCATGTTTAACACCAGTCAACCAAAATCAAGCATAGTTAACCAAAGTCAACCATAGTAAAAAATAGTCAACCATATTCAAGCATGGTCAACCATAGGAAAACCTAGTTAAATATAGTCAAAACCATATTCATCCATGGTCAAACATAGTCAAACATGGTCAACCATAGTTAAGCATTGTCAACTATGGTAATCCATAGCCACCCATGATCAAACTATAATCAACCATACTTAAGGAGGGGAGGTAGGAAATAAAATAAAATTTACAATGATGATAATGAAGAGATCAATGCAAGAGGGGGAAGAAGATAATGTCTAGGTTAATGAAACATAAGGTTTTGTGCTTGATGGTTGCATGGAAGGAAGGGATATGGATATGAGCAAAGAAATCATTATGTAAATCATATCCCATGGCTCTCAAAAGTTACATGTCATGTAAAAGGTAAGAAAGTTTTCCATATATATATAGAGAGAGAGAGAAGGTAATAGAGTTTTCCATATATATAGAGAGAGAGAGGTGTTAGTAACTTTATATAGATATTTCCCAAGTGTTTCCTTAAACATGATAATGCATTCTTTCTTGGTTAAAATACATAGATTTAATTGATAATTAAAGGTGCATTATAGGTGTGGAAAAATAGAGAGTTGAGTTCTTTGTGTTGTGAGACTTAGATGTTGCAATATCCACTAGATCTTTTCCTAGGAAACAAGATATTGGTTTTCACTGTTGAGAATTTTTCCCCAACAAAAAGTTTGTTGTGTGTGTGTGTAATTATTTTTTGTTGCAAAATCTTCAAAGATAATGATAAAATATATTAGCAAACTATCTTCAACTTTAGCTAGCATGTGGTTAGAAAATACTAGAGAGAGAATTGAACATATAAATTACAAGAGAAGGCACTCCACCATTACATGAAAGAAGACATTGAATAGATACAATATTATGAATGAACAATGATTGAATCCTCTTAGAATAATTCATTTACTCTTTCTAGCTTAGAGTCACTGAGGTTGTGCATAAAATAATAAAAATCTATTATCTGTGCATTTTTGAATGCTAGAAAACCTGTAAAAAATTGCCAATGAATTACTCATTAATTTGGTGAAAAGTTGGTTATGGAGAGTGTTTCTCAAATGATGTCGCTTTAATCTATTAAGGATGAGTCATTAAAAGGTTTTATATATCTAAGTGTGAAGAGTGTTTTCTTAAGGGAGATTTGATATGCGAAGGAGCATGTCTCAAAAAACTATAAATATCAAAACTACTGGAGGGTCTTTACTAAAAATAATGTTCTTGCAAATATCTAATATACCAAAGGAGGGTATAGATTTGAAGAAAGGATTTACTATAAATCCAGTAAAAAAATAGTTACCATGAACTTAATGATATAACTAAATATGTCAAAAGTTGAAACAAGAACCTAGAAATGGAGTCAATGAACACATATTCATCATTTTCTATTCCAAACTTATATAATTAGATATGCCCAGAGTAACGAAAACCTAGAAATGGGTGAATGAACACATATTCATAATTTTTTATTCGAGTATGTATTTATAGGTAGAGTGATACACAAAGAAGAGATATGTTTTCAATCAAAGTGGACTAGTTAATTACTAACTAACTTAGCATTTTCTATTCGAGTATGTATTTATAGGTAGAGTGATACAGAGAGAAGAGATATGTTTTCAATCAAAGTGGACTAGTTATTCGCTAACTAACTTAACATTACATTATTGAGATGCTAACTAACTTCTAATTAACTAGGCACTAACAATAAATAACAGGTTTTTAGAGCTTGTTTGTCTCATAAATGTTCAATAACGTTTTTATGGGATTTATAATGATACTAATTTACCTAAATGCAAACTAAAAGACGTTTTCATGTTCCTTTTTCATCCTTAACTCGAATAAAACGACGAGTGGAATGTTTAGCAATAATTTCATATTATGATATAGTTCAAGAACTAAGCCTCTAACATCGTATAATTCAATTAAGATATCAAATTCGATTAAAAAACGGCAAGGGGCTAGGACGTTCATTTAAACAATAACATTAAAATTTCTAACACTATGGCAAGGATTAAAAAGGTAAAATGAATCAACCATTCTACCTTTATACCATATGCTACTTCAATGCACACTAGGACGATCATTTAAACAATAACATTAAACTTTCTAACAGTATGGCAAGGATTAAAAAGGTGAAATGAATCAACCATTCTACCTTTATACCATATGCTACTTCAATGCACATTAATTTACATTATAATATATAGAGAGTTTGACAAAGACATCATTACTCATCATTTCTACCTTTTATTAACAAAAAGTGTGTAGGGACTACTATTATAGTTTTAGAAAAGAAATCTTAACTATACTCGACTATATCATAGTATAGTTTTAGAAAAAAAATCTAACTGTACTCGACTATATCATACTGAATATTTGTATTATTGATGTAAAAAAAATCAAGATTACAAGTGGAAGTTTTTATTAAAAATAAAGAAATATTTTGGATTTTATGAATTATAATTTTATACATTATTTTAAAATATAATATGCTAATGATTCCTTAATGTTTTTTAAATGTTACTCTAATTATAACATGAAGAGTGATAAATCATAATTAATCTTATGTTTATTATGTTAAGATGTTATATTTATATTAGTGTGTAATTATTTCTTTAAAAATGGGGCTTTGGAAATTAGAGTTTTTTATTAGTTCCTTTTTTATGAACTTCAATCCCTATTTTCTAAATAAATTATAGATTATGTAATTTTATTATGTAATATCTTTAGTTTTAATTCTCACAAAGTATAGTGTGTGTATATGTGAATTAGGTTACTAAACTAATATGTTTTTAGGCTAGTAAACTAATATGTTTTGGTCGTAGAGCCTATACTGATTAATATGGCCGAGGATCGAGATATGTAAATTGTACATTAAAATTATTAATAATTAGGGGAAATGATTCCACATGAGAGGGGGCTAAAAGAGGGTCCAACGGTTTACCATTTCTATTAATTTAAGAATTTTCATATTATTATATTCAAAACATTGCAATTTAATATTAATATTAAATATATTAATATATTAATATAATAATTTAAGAAATTGCAATTTAATATATTCAAATCTGTAATAGATATCCCATTTGCTAGCAAGATCTTTTCTGCATGTTTCTGGAGAAGTTGTATACTTATTTCATATACTTGGAAAGAAGTTTGAAGGTGGCAGGCACAGGAAACAACGAGCATGAATTGAAAATTTCCTAAACCCGCCAACATGACGATTCGCGAAAGAGATTCCAATAAATGGCTAAGTGTGGAAAACGGTCAGACAAGCTTCAAAATAGGGTGACAAGGGTTCCTAAGGAGACGTGAGGCCCCGATGGTCAAATTGTATGTATCAAAACACTTCACTGAAAAATGTGTAACCCGGAAGAGGGGATGATATGGGAGTCCAGAAGTAAATTTGCATATCGTAGAAGCCAGAGTGTTATTTGCAGGTCACGGAAAAATGGAAGTGCAATTTAGAGACCGCCTGGACGAGAACCCATGATCGAAAAATTGGCTAGGTATGGAAAGGGGAAGTGATCGATCGAAATCATGATATAAAAGCATGATTAAAAATGTGAACCCGTGAATCCGCCAACCCACGCAACAAGACATTTTCGGAAAAAATGACTAGGTAACCAGAAACAGAAACTACAGGGGGGGGGAAAGGGGGAATTTGGTTAAATAAAGAAGAGGGAAAATAAGGGGATAAAAGAGTGGGAAAACAGAAAAGAAGAGGGAAATTTTTGTAAGCGGGAATTGGTCTCAAACAAGCCCCATTGTTGCAAAACCATCATTTTCTAGTCCAATATTTTATCCACTTACTCATTGTCTATTGTGATTGTACCATTAAAAAAGGTGTGAGCAAATGATTTGTTGAAGATGAGGTTTTTTTGCAACTTGTGGGATTAGTTGTGTTCTTGATACATTCTTCCATGACTTTGACATATTAAATTAAGTATTAAACTTCTTGCATGATGGGTTGTTAGCATTAAATCTTAATAATTGCATGTCTATAAACAACAATGACGATCTTGAATTTTAATATTGTAGTTGATTTCATAGTCCCATTTGACTACAACCACCATAGATCATTTTTTTTTATTCACAAACAAGAAATTTGGTAATTTCATTTAATAAAGTAAAAAGTGCTCAAATAGAGACCAGGGGATGGACAACTAATAAAATGTTCCCTTTCGGAGGAAAGGAATCAAGGAAGTGGAAGGGAAATAAGAAATCATTTTCTTAGCAAGGCTAATATGAGAACAAAATTTCTAGGGCAGGGTCTTGACTGCCGCATCGTGATTTGGTCTTGTTATGTGCTATCTGCATTACGAATAGAATTGAATGTTGGTTTGAAATTGTCTTAAATTCATTTTTGTTTCCATAAAATCTTGATGGGATCGACACAATGCATTGTCATATAATTGTTAAATGCTCCATATTAGATCAAATTACTTTAGCCAATACAATATTCAAGAACTACGAGACTATCGAACCATGCCAATGAGAAGAGGTGTTAAATTCATCAAAGAAGCAAAAACCAAGATTCCAAGGAATTGTTTTTTAATAATAAATCCATAAAAAAAAAGTTACTGGGCAGTGTATATCTATCCATAGAAATTGGACTAAGTTCTTTGCACCAAAACATTGAACATATTTGTCATAAACATAGGTACATGATCTTCAACATGTAGGAGCCATCAAGATGCTCTTTAACATGCATACACAACTCATTACCATGTTTGTTTTTAGGAAATCCTTGCAGTCTTCTCCTCGGAAGATCAATGTTCATTGTCGCAATCTCAATATCTTGCGGAAGACCCGAGGCAACAAAGAAATAGGAGAGTGATTCCATAGTGGAATAATTCCTTGGCTTGAAGCAGGTGAACAACACTCCTTCTCGTGACGCTGGCGACCTAGAGACATTGCAAGGAACCACTCAATTGTACAAATAACATGGAAAAGGCCCCAACATGAAAAGTTTCCAATCTGTGATCGCCACTGCGAAGAGCACGACATCCCGCAACATCGATCCAATGTTGCACCCCAGAAAGAAAGAAACCTATAATTTTTCAAACACAGGAGGACATAAGAACCCATCCTCACGGTAAAATTGATAGGTCTCACAATTTTTTCTGAAACTACTTCTTTTGGTCTTGTCAGGGCCACCATATCGAGCCAGAAAGTGCCCCCCATTATGGTTGATTTCAATTTGGGCGAACAAGTGGGGACAACGTATGCATTGCCATCATCCATTTCCGTATCATTGTCCATTAGACAATCTTCTCCTAGCTCGAAATCGACCGCATCAACCTCTGCACTAGCCATCAATGCAAGCAGGTAGGTTGTCTGAGCAGTTGGGGTTGCCTTAGAATTCTTTGACTTGAAATATATCTCTCAGTGATCCAATGGACCATCTCCTTTTTTTCTCTTGGGCGGAGGGAGATGAGTAGTAATAAAATTACCTAAAGTATTAGAACCTCTGGTCATCATGCCCGAAGGTGTTTACTGTATCTGGACAAAACTGTTGTTGAACTGCTGCCATAAGTTAACGATAATTTTTGTTTGCTCCAGATGATGTTTGAAATGAAAATTCGGAATGGATAATATAACCCTCCACAAATGTTGGTTTAATACATATCAATGGAAGATCTCCTAGAGCCTTTTGTTGATCAATAACAATCTCTACGGTTCGTGCATAATGACTTGTTACCATTAAAGCTTACTAATTGCATATTTATCAAAAAGTGTGAAGGTGGTGGTGACGGCGAAGAGAGATTAAGGATTAGATATTTCATAAAGGAACCAACTAGATGAAACACGAAAAAGATTGCATGATGCTTGAAATGAATAATTGGAAAGGATAACACAACTCTCTGTAAATCTTGGTTTAATTCATATTAATGACAAATCTTCTCCAGCCTTTCGGACATTAATGACAATCTTAACGGTTCCTGCACGATGAGATATTATCATTAAAGCTTAATAATTGCATATCTAGAAAGAAGTGTGAAGGTGGCAGGGATGGCAAAGAGCGATTAAGCATTGCACATTTCGTCCACCTGTCAACCCACGAAAGAGATTCCAATAAATGGTCAAGTATGGAAAGCGGTCGGGCGGGCTTCAAAATAGGATCACAAGTTATACTCAAGAGACGTGAGGGGACGATGGTCAAATTGTATGTCTCCAAAATCTTGATTGAATAATGTGTAACACAGAACAGGGCACAATGATGAATTTCGATGGTCAATTTGTATATTGTGGAATTTCATGTGTTGTTTGTAGGTAGCGCAATGTTGAGCAAGCCTGGCCAGGAACCGATGATGGTAATAGTGGCCAAGTATGAAATGGGTAAGTGGTTGATCAGACTCATGATATAAAAGCGCGAGACATACTTAGAACAAGAAATATTGATGGGATTGAAAACAGGGCCACAAGTTATACTCAGGAGACGTGAGGGGCCGATGGTCAAATTTTATGTCTCCAAACTTTCGACTATTGAATGTGTAACACAGAGCAGGGAACAATGAAGGATTTCGGCAGTCAATTTGTATATCGTAGAATTTTGGGTGTTGTTTGCAGGTATCGAAAAAATGGAAGCGCAATGTTGAGAAAGTCTAGCCAGGAGCTGACGATGGTAATAGTGGTCAAGTATGCAATGGTTAAGCGGTTGGTCAGACTTGTGATATAAAAGCATGAGACATACTCAGAATAGGGAATATTGACGGGCTTGAAAACAGGGCCACAAGTTCTACTCAGGACACATGAGGGCCCAATGGTCAAATTGTATGTATCCAAAATTTTGATTACAAAATGTGTAACACGGAATAGCGGACAATGACGGACTTCGATGGTCAATTTGTATATTGCGAAACTTCAGGTGTTGTATATAAAAGCATGAGACATTCGGAAAAATGACACATTCGGAAAAACAACTAAGTAACCATAAAGGGAAAGAAAACGAGGAAAAAGAAAGGGGAATTTGGTTTCCAATTTATAGATTGGGGAAGTCCGGGTGTTGTTTTTAGGCGACGAAACAATGGAAACGCAATGTTGAGCCTGCCTACCCATGAACCTGTGATCCAAAAATTTTGTTGAATATGAAACAGGGAAGCGGTCGGTCAGACTCGTGATATTAAAGTATCAGTGGAAATATGAAGACGTGAATTCGCCAACCCCCATACCTAGAAATTTTTCGAAAAATGACTAAGTAACCAGAAAAGGAAAGAAGAGAGAAAAGTAAACACCAAATGTATTTAAAGTCAAGGCACAGGGCAACGCATGAACACAAAAGGTGCCAAGTGAGATCCCATAAGGGTCCATAGAGCAGTACGCATCGACCTATGCATAAAACAATTTGATATATATAAAAAACCACATGTGGCATTGGTTTTCTCTTACATATGGTATATGTTCCCATGAGAAAATAACTGGGGCCATGAGATATGAAAAAAAGTCTGCCAAACACAAGACAACACAAAACCAGCGAAGCTTCGCCATTATATCCTAGTGATAACCAAACGTCCAAATGGGTAACAAGAAACTTGCCGATTACTATTTTACCATGAAGTAAGATCACTATGGACATTTTCTTCTGATAGTGCCATGTTCTATCACTACCATTTTTAACAATGCCAAATTTCCAATATTATTGGAAATGTTTGATGGTTCTGCCCAGAGGAGTAAGCCATTTCGACAGTTCAAAAGATGGGCCCAAGTTATTCACAGTTGGATACTTTGTATGGGGTTTTTCCTTGTGCTTCCCATTTATGGACTGAACAATCTTATGCGCTTGTACATCAACAATAAATGCACCTGCCTATATGAATTCCAATGCTTGAACTCCCCAATCTCTATAGCGAGTTCTGAAGATCTCAAGCTCATGCTTCAATCCATGTTGAGCCATTTTTTTTCAATTAGGGCATCGATAAAATGCATATATCATACCATAAATGTATAGTTGGAGATCATCTTCCTTTTTATTTGGGTACCCAAAAAATGCAGAAACCCTGCCATGGCTATATAGTTGGAAAACATTTTTCCAATTTGGGTACCCAAAAGGGTGTAGACTCCTCCAACAAATCCACAACTAGACACCATCTTTTTTGCATGTGGACACCCCAACAAATATGCAAAATTCTTACTGGGAGATGCAAAAAAACATCAAAATAACAACATAGATTTGATTTGTAGTTAGATTCTCCTTGTTTTTTCAAGTTCACAAAAAGAGACAAAATATATGGAAATAAAATTTTACAGCCATAGATGTAAACTCCGAAGAACTTGAGTCTGAAGAACATTCATTTGGGTATTGAAGAAAAATTACAAACACACATGAGATTTTTTCGTTTCCTGCCAAAGCTTGAAATGATTTTTTTTTTTTTCACTCGATATGCAATATTGCATTGTCCTCATTTAAGGTAAATTTGTTATGTATTTGAAAGTCGCACAACATGTAGACATTGTTTACCTTTTTTTGTAGGTATTCTTCATATGGAAATTTTGCTAACCCAAGAAGCACATCTTGTAACAAAGGTTGTCTAATTGTACAATGCACAATTGTATTTCCCACGGTTCAGATGGAAACATTGAGGCAATGTCTATATATTTAAGGGATTCTTTTACTGCACCATAGACAATCAATTGTATCATCATTTATGAAAGAAGAAGCAGAAGCAGGAGAGTTGAATTTGGCACATACAGGCTCGAAGGGGGTCGAGTACGCATTTGTTGCAACCAGAACACCCTCAACCTGGCCACGTGAGCATAGGAGTTAATATATTGAACAATATAATATACAACTGCACAACAAAAAAAATAAAAACTGCAAAAAATTGGTGAAGGCAATTTGTATGAGCAGAGCGAGGATGAAATTGTGGATGTATATGCACAACAGTTGTAGAGATAGTTAGTTTCTTGAGATCCTATACTATGTCTTTTCGCAATTCTGTTACAAATGTTGCTTGGGTTGTGCGAAAGATCCTTTCTTTAAAATCTCTTTTCTTTGTTATATTTTTGAAGAGAATAAGTGGAAATCACCCTTTATGCAATTGTTGTTCCATTGAGGAAAAGAAATTTGAATAGGCGTCGAACAATTGCAGATGCAACATGGAACCATGCTATAGTTTTGTAACATAACCAAGATACATGGACATGTGAAAGTAAAGGACAAAACTGGATATGGAGAACGGTACCATTGTCTTGTCGTTTTCTGACTCTCCATATTTTATATGGAGAATGTGTTGCGAGACAAGTTTTCTTGTGAGTGTGAAAACTACACCAATGGTTATGATTGGGTAAGTGTCATTTCTCTGTGCAAGTTGGTTGATAGTTGTGTTCAGGACGAAACGATATTTTGAACAAATAACGTGAATTTTTTCCACAATACTTGTTCCGTTGAGCGATATAATCCGATCACAATCACCATGGTAATATATTGTTTTGGGCAGTATATTAAAATTTGTAATGGATATCCCATTACCTGGAAATATCTTTTCTGGATGTTTTTGGACAAGTTGTGTGGGAATAGTCAGTGTGACTATTATCAGGGCTTGGTTGTCTGTCATGGCAGCATGCATAATAGATCTAGTTTTGTTTTCCTTGTCCAAGTAGGTTATATAGATGACCATCATGTCCCCAACGAAAACTTGTCCAGTTAGGCGGTTGTTCAAGCCCTCTATTGACAGTATTTTGGGTGTCATAAGTTTATACCTGGTGACATTTTTTTAATAGGAAAAGTAATGTGAATGGTAATCTGCATTATTTTTTTGTTTTTTTTTTCCTGGCATAAATGTCCAAGTAGACGCACAACTTGCATGAAGTATGGAGCCAGAGTTTTGCAACCAAACCTCTTAGTTTGCATAACTTGCGATATGTTTGGCATCTCACTTGTGCTCGTTGATACTTCTTGTGAACTGCAAAGTATGTGTTGCATATGACATCAACATATTTACCATGGCATAGATGAATATATAGCTAAGGATATTTTTTTGGTAAACATATGAGGAACACAAGGTATGCATCGTTACCTTTGGCCTTGTCGGTCTGTTGATGTTTCTGATCATTGACTACTCATGTCCATGTCACTAGTCCAACGTTTTATGATGCAAGCATGTGTAGATGAACATCAGAAGGAGTAAATAAGCTAAAGCATTGTATATTTTCCATAATTGTTCTAAATGTCACATACAGGGTCAAAGGAGATGGAATAAGATATAGGGTGTCAAGGGATACTCAAGAAACATGAGGACCCGATGGTCAAATTGTATGCCTTGGATTTTTTTACTGCAAAAATGTGTAACAGGAAACAGGGCATGATGGAGGGGTATGGCGACCAATCTGTATATCGTGGAACCTCTGAAGCTAGAGGCACAACCTTTAACCCGCCAGCTCGGGAACCCGCGATAAAAAATGTGGCTAAGTACGGAATGAGGAAACCATCGATCAGAGTCGTGATATAGAAGCATGAGTATAAATGTGAACCTGTGATTCTGCCAACCCATGCACCTAGACATTTTTGGAAACATGACCAAGAAAATCAACCAGAAAGTGAAAGTAGACGAGAAAAACGAAGGGGAATTCAGTTAAGTATAGAAGAGGAAAAAAAAAAGGATAATAGAAAGTGGGAAAATTAGAAATGGGGAGGGAAATGTTAGCGGGAAGTCTCAACAAAGGCCCATTTTTACCAAATCATCGTTTTCTAGTCCAATATTATATGCACCCACCCGTTTTGTGTGTTTGATTTACTAGAACAATTGGTATACCTTTTCGAAGATTGTACTTCAGCCCCCTCTATTGTGGCATATAAGAATTCATCTTCCTATCCAACCAATCTATTTCTTTCAATGTAACAACTCCGAACATACAGTGGACATGAAGGTAAGTTAGTATGTAGAAAGACATGTAAAAGAAATAAATACAGTTCTATTTATTTCAATGTAGCATCAAAGAGAATACAATTCACATGAGGATAAGTTACTATGTAGAAAGATACGTAGTATCTACATACAGTAAAATAGGTGCAAAGCAGTAGAACAAGTAGAACAAATATACAGACAATAAATGAAATACTAAACACTGGAATATGAAATAAAAGTAGAGGCATGCACCTTTGTAACTCCTCATCTACATTCGCTGCAAAGAGTCCATCATCTTCTCCAACCACTATGTTTGTTTAAATGTAGCAATGCAGAAAAATACAATGGACATGAAGGGAGTTGGTATGCAGGAAGACATGTAAGAAAAATAAACAGAGTTCGATTTATTTCAATGTAGTGACACAGAAAATACAAAGGACATAAAGATAATTTATTATGTAGGAATATACGCAATAACTACATGCAATAAATTAGGTAAACACATATACAGACAATAAATGATATAATAAAAAATGGAATATGAAATAATAGTAAAAGCATGTACCTTTGTATCTCCTCTTGTACACTTGCGGTAAAGACTCCTTTGTTTTCTCCATCTATTATGTTTGTTTCAATGTGGGAACGCAAAAAATAAAATGAACATGAATGGAAGTTGGTATGCAAGGGAGAAGAAGTAATATGTATATACACTAAATGAAAATCAACGAATAGAATAAAAGATAGTTAGAAACATGAACCTTTGCTTTTCTCCATCCATGGTTGTAATTATATAAAGTTTTTCCTGCAAAAGATATATTACAAGCCAGAAAATATTAAGAAATTGCATGGCCATAGCTGAATGATTTTGGTTTTCTACAACAAAGTATCCAGATATGCTTTGAGACATGGAAATATAATTTTGCAATATCTTTGGTGCACATCTCATATTTCAAGTACAGGACAAATTGTATCATGGTCACACCAGTCTATGTATAGGATAAAGAAGTTGTATTGTGATATGGGCACATATCACCATGTTGGCTCTTGGTTATGGAAGGTTACAAAGATTAATGCCCTTGGTTATGGAAGGTTGTGAAGATTAAGGAAAGAAGTGTGAAGTACGAACTGCGCGGAAAGCACATTGACTGAGATTGGGTCGAAGTGGTTAAAGAAGAGGAAAAGAAGGAGCAAAGTAATATAAAGAGAGTCGTTGAACGAGAAGATCGAGGAAGACAGATCAATAAGGAAGATGGATCGTGGACAACTCAACAAGCAGAAAAATCCACCAATAGATGCTTTGGAGCACCTCGCGGGAAAGAAGGAAAGACAGGCTAGCGAACTCCTGAAAATGCAAGTCAAGTTCACCTAGGGTTTTAGCCTAAGGTTGTTTGAGAGTCATTGTAATGTATAGATAAAGGTCAAGAGGACCTAGGTTTGGTTATAGAATGTAATGAGTGATTATTGTTGTTGAGAGAGCATTTTGTGCTGTAAGATTTTCAGCTAGGTGCGAGGATCAACCCTGCAACTAGGTGTGTAGGGAGGGGAGAGAAAGAGAGAGAGAGGGAGAGAGATATGCAATATAAGAGTGCAAATAAAACTGTATGTTTTCCTATAATATCAAGAAACGCAGTTCTGTGGACGTACCCCTAGGGAGAGGGTGAACCATGTATATCTTGTTGTTCTGTGGGATTGATGTTGTGTTCTTTTTCCTTCTGATTACTCTGTTATTGCATCATTGTGTTAGATCTGAGATATAACTGTGCAAAGTAGGTTTGAGATGGTAAATGATATCTAGATGTCGTGTTGTTGTTGTTTTGGACCCACTTTGCATTTCCTTTGGTTGTAGACACCTGTGTCCTACAACCCCCTATTGCTACTTCGGGTGAGACTGCATCTGCTCCGTAGGTGTTGCCAAAAGGGCCAGTAGTTAGGGCTTGTTGGTGCGATGTTAGAGCTGAACCCTAGGTCTAACCCTGTGCCAACAAATGGTTCCATTGTTGGGACCGAGATCTTTTTGAGGGAATGTCAAGGTGGTTTCCATCGAAGACAGAGATTCAAAAGTGGATAGAAGAAAAAGAAAAGGACTTTGCAGAAGCTTAGAACAAGAACCCTAAGATTAGTACAAAGGATTGGTTGGGAAGGTATATATTTACCGATATACATGAGATTTTCTTTGGAGGAATTCACCAGGAGCTATACGAGTGGCTAGCCAGATTAGCAGATACCCAATTTGAAATCAGACTTAGACCACCTGTGGTTTTGATGTCGACATTGGTCAAGAAGGTCAAGAGAGGTGATAACGTCGTGTCAAGAGTAGTCGATCACTAGTTTGATAGTACCATTGGAGGATACATTAATGAGTTTTCTATTGACAGAGTAGAGTCATATAGCCAAGCAGAGAAATATTTCTTTAAGGGACCCAGGGGGAAATTTTTACATTTTCTGAAGTTGTAGATCAAGATGCTATTGCATGAGAATAACATCTTGAAGATACAGTAATCGGTTGGACTAAAAAGATAATGTTCAAGAACTCAGACAGTGACAACGACACAGAGGTTGGACACACGTGCAATGGGAGATCATTTAGAGAAGTTCCTTTGGAAAACCTATTTGAGCAGGGTCACAAGCCACTAGCACAAGACGAAGGGTTCTACAGTGGAGAAGAAGAAGAGTTGGTGAATGAGGAACATTTAGAGTCCGCTAAGGAAGAAGAAAGGAATACTAGAGAACCTCGCCGAGAAGAGTCAGAAACTTCAGGAACTGCGCATATTGTTGAAGTAAGTACTATTAATCCTCATGTTGTTTTAGCAACATTAAGTAACCAGAGTAACCTAAGTTATCAGCGCACTTAGAGCACTGGTACAAGTGGTTCAGTGCATACCGAGTCAAGAAAACAAGGAAGATCTATGGAGGATGAGATGAGGTTACCCACCTTTAGGGAAGATGGATCTAAAGATCCTAATCACCATTGGTTCTTATGCGAAGTTGTATGGAGTATTAGGAATGTCACTGACGAAGATTTTAAGACAACTCAATTTAGTACTACCCTGAGATACCGCACACTGAGATGGTACATGAAATTTGTACAAGGAGTTGTACAGCCTAAACCGCTACATGACATTAAGACTGCATTGATTGTCGAATTCAAGAAACCCAAGTTGGAGTCATAGTGCATTACAGAGCTGAAAGAAATCAAGCAGAGAGTAATTGAACCTGTTTGGGAGTTTGATCATAGGTTTAAGACCCTGAAAGGTCATTTGATTTTTCAGATTCCAGATGAATAGAATAAAGAATGGTTTATTTTTGCCCTCTTGCCACACATCAGAGTCCCTATGATGCAACAAAAGATCGCTTCACATGTTGAGTGTTGGATATTGCCATGAAACTAGAATATGCCCCTATGGGAGAGTCTAGCTTACGTATGAGTCAAATTTTGAGTCAGCTAACTAGCTTATCACTGCAGGTAGAAGATATGAAGAAAGATAAGGGAAAATATAAAAGAGAATATATATGGTGTATCAGATGCAAATTAGAGGGCCATGACAAGGAGCATTGTCCTCTATTTCATGAGTACTCGGCTTCAGGAGCTTCGAGCCCTTTGAAGCAGGTTACTCTACCTTGGTGCGAGGTATGTAGAAATCGACATTGCCCTGGTGAATGTTATTACATGCAACAATATGTCTAGACACCTACCAACCTTTACTGCACATTCTGTAAATCTGTGGGGCGTGATGAGAAATATTGTAGGGCTTATGACCTCCTCCATGAAAGATCAAGATGCACATATAGAATTCAAGGCAAAGTATAGCAGGAAGGAAATACTACACAGTTTAACTCCCTAGGAAGAGGAAACTTGAACCCTCGCGGTGGATTCAGAGGAAGAGGAAGAGGAGGAGGTATGGGTCGAGGTCGAGGTCAAATCATTTTCTATAACTACACACAGCCATGACATTTGGCAAGGGATTGTCAGAACCCTTGTACCACTTGCAGCTACTGCAACTCATTTGAACATGTTATTGAATATTGTCCTATACTGTTAGCCAAACTTCAGGAGAGATGAGGAGGAAACCCACAAATACAATTAATCTCAGCAGAACCTCATGGAGTGGATCCTAGAGTCATTTTTATCACTAAAGGAGGCGTTGTTATAGGATAAGAAAACGTGACTCCAAAAAAGACTACAAAAGAATCAGGGGTCAGAAGAGTTGCAGAGAAGACACCAGAGTTTGATATGAGGAAAGAAAAGAAGACGTTTGAAGAATAAGAGAATTTGGAGGAGATCAGGTTTCTTCATCAAAGGCATAACCAAAAGTGAGAGAATGTGGGATGCCTCTGGAATTCGATCAGTCTGCATCACCGAGAGAAGGAAAAGAGGTAAACAAGCTTGTTAGTTTCTTGTATGCATTCATTGATTTGATTAAGGATGAAAGAGCCATAAAATAACTACAACACTTTATCCAACAATATGAACCAGGGAAGGTAGACCCCCTGTTGAATAGAGCAGTACATCATGTATCCAAAAAGAGAAGGACAAATAAGGAATTACACCTTAATGCTCAGATTGGAGATTATTATATAGATTATGTGGTCCTTGACTTAGGATCAGAAGTCAATGTTATGATGAAGTAGACCTGGGCACTGATGGGAAAAACTAAGTTAATTTATTCCGCTATCAGGCTTAGGATGGCTAATCAGCAGGCAGTAAACCCCTTTGGGAGACTAGAGCATGTCCTTGTGGACATCGACTGGGTAAGGACATTTGTGGAATTCGAGATGATTGAGATAGTTGATGATAGTTGTCCTTATCTTGCGTTGTTAGGAATTGATTAGGCTTTCAACAATTCCACTGTTGTTGACTTAAAGAAAAGAATAATGACATTTGAAGGTGATGGTGTTAGGGTCATTGCACCTCTGGATCTTGATGAGGTTCGAAGATACACAGAACCCATCAGAGAAGAATATTGTTCATATGAGCTAGAGAATATATATAAATTGGCAGCGAGACAACGTGATTACATTAACCCTACAGAAGATGGAAATTTAAGATGGTGAAGTGACAGTGCATGCTCATCGGACTCAGAATAAGCACTAGAGAAATGGAAAAACAAAATGTATGAATTTTCTGCATGGAGGTTTGCTATATTGACCATGGAAGTTCACTGAATTGGCACAGAAGTAAGCAGTATGCCCGCATTTGATGGTTTAAATCAGTTAGAAACATTCTTATCATATTTTGAGGAAATTGTACTAGTACAAAAGACATTATTGGCACTGGATGAGGCTTTGAAAGCAACACCAACAAGATGGAAGGGGACACATAAAACAAACATCGCGGACTGGATGCAATGTCGCACTTTTATGGCAGTTCTCTTTCTAGAACAAGCAGAAGGATGTGAAGTTCGATACATAGGTCAAAGTTGTCCGAAGGACCATGTAGGAGGTTGTGAGGAGGCCTGGAGCAACATTCCTCAAGAACAGTGGGTGCATAAGTTCATCAACACTCTGGACACAAGGCCTATCAATTGGTATCTTCAAGCATAATTGTGCCTCACCACTTCAGATTGGTACGGTATGACTCATAACTTTGTAGCTACCTTTTTATTTGAAAGCAATTACCCTTCAATAGATAAATATCTACAAGTTGTAAGACAGAAAGTCTTTGAGGATGCACCTAACCTTCCTGTTGAGAAAGAAAAGGATGAATGGACTGCACCTCTTCAGAAATTGCAAGGATGTTACAATATCAATGTTGATGAAGATGACGATCCTAGGAATGTGAACATCACCAAAAATAGAAGGACAGAGAGATGTAGAATGAGCGGGAGTCGAACTACCTTTCATTGGACAACCGATCAAAATCAAGAAAGTTAATATTGGAACAGAGCAAGCACCTAAGCTTGCTAATGTTGGATATTACTGGGATGATGCCACCATTGATAAGATCACAGAACTATTGCATGAATATGAGGACTTGTTCCCAACCAAGTTCATTGATATGAAGGGCATTAAACAGCCTATGGGAGAGATGAAGATCCCCTTGAAGCCAGATGTCAGGCCAGTTAAATAGAGACCCTACATATTGAATACCGAATATAAGAAGAAAGTGAAGATTGAATTAGACAGGATGTTGGAAGCAAAAATCATAGAACCTATTGAAGAGTCAGAATGGATTATCCCTATGGTGGTACAAGATAAGAAGACAAGAGAGATCAAGATATGTGTAGATCTCAAGAAGCTGAGTGATTCATATTTGCATGACCCATTCCCTACACCTTTCACCGACGAAGTGTTAGATAATGTAGGAGGTTATGAAATTTACTCCTTCACAGATGGATTTTCAGGTTATCACCAGATCAGGATTGCCAAGGAAGATCACCACAAGACCACATTTGCAATAGAATGGGGATCCTACTAGTACACAGTGATGCCTTTTGGATTGAAGAATGCACCAACAATATTTTCTAGGGTGGTGGTCAAAGAATTCAAGGAGTTTTTACATAAATGTTTGGAAGCATATTATGATGATTGGACTGTTTTTAGCTTATTGACAAAACACATTGAATGTTTAAGATTAATGTTGGATAAGTGCAGGCAATGTCAGATTGCCCTGAACCCGAATAAGTGCATCTTCTTTTCACCCTTTGGAGTGTTTCTAGGACATATTGTGTGTAAGAAGGGGTTGTTGGTAGATCCATCCAAGATTGCCATTATTGTTGATCTACCTCCCCCTACTTCGTTTAGACAACTACGCACTGCGCTAGGACATATTAGATAATATAGAAAGTTCATTAAGGGCTATGCACAGATCACATCACCTATGGAGAAGTTATTAAAGAAAGATTGTCAGTTTCAATGGTCAGCAGAATGCCAACAGAGCTTCGACACACTGAAAAAGAAAATGGGTACTGCGCCTATTCTGGTTTTCCCAGATTGGAGAAAAGAATTTCACATGCATATCGATGCTTCATCTATTGCACTAGGAGTAGTGTTAGCACAACCAGGAGCAGGAGATATTGACCATCCGTTAGCATTTTCTAGCAGGAAGCTATCTACAACTAAGATAAACTACACTACCATTGAGAGAGAAGGTTTAGCCATGGTATACATGATGTAGAAGTTTCGACACTACTTGTTGGGAGGACACTTTAAGATGTTCATTGATCACTCTGTGTTGAAATACCTAGTCAACAAGACAATGATGGGGGGAAGAATATGCATATGGATACTATTATTCCAGGAATATGACTTTGAGATTGTGGTCAAGCCAGGAAGAATGAACAAGGGACTTGACCACTTGTCTAGGATGGAGCATGGAGAGGAACCTACCAGTTTGGAGGATACACTACCATATGCACAGTTGTTCGCCATCAAGAAGGTTGATGATCACTTCGCCAAGATATTCCAGTTCCTATCAACAACAATGTCACCTTGCGGATATACAATCATTCAAAAGAAACAACTAGTAGTTCACGCTGCAGATTTTTCACTTATAGTTGGACAACTATACAAGATGGGACCTGATGAGATCTTGAGGAGATGTGTTATGGAGGGAAAAATACCATTGATTCTATCATAAGCACATGAAATCATCGCAGGAGGACACTACGCAGGAAAAGAAACAACGCAGAAGGTTCTTAGAGCTGGCCTCTAGTGGCCTACTTTACATAAAGATGCTAAGGAATACTATAAAGCCTGCAATGTATGCCAGAGAGTTGGGAAACCTTGAAGAAGAGATGATATGCATTTAGCACTGTAGATGACCTTACAGGCATTTGAGAAATGGGCTATTGATTTCGTGGGACCTATTAACCCACCAGGAAAGCACACAAGAGATAGATACATCATCACTATGACAAAGTATTTGACCAGATGGGCAGAAGCGAGAGTAGTGAAGGACTGTAGTGCAACTACAATTGTGCGATTTATATTTGATGATATCATAACTAGGTTTGAATGCCCAAAGACCCTGATGAGTGATCAAGGTACAAACTTTATTAATAAGACTATCGAAGCTTTGACTCAGGAATTTGAAGTCCATCATCAGAACACTACTCCTTACCATCCACAAGTGAATGGGACAATCGAAGCTTTCAATAAGATCTTGGAGACAATGCTGACGAAGATTTGTAGTGTGAACAAGGATGACTGGGATTTGAGAGTATCAGCAGTGCTATGGGCCTATAGAAAAACTTGCAAGAAGTTGACAATGAAGACTCCCTTTAAGTTGGTTTATGGTCTAGAAGCAGTTGTCCCTATGGAATATTTGGTTCCTAGTCTCAGAATTGCAGCATTCACAGATATGGATGACACTGGCATTGTTCAAGAGAGGCTCACCTAGTTGGTGGAACTAGAAGAAGACATATTTATTGCAGGATTTCATCAATAGGTACAGAAGGAACGAGAAAAGGCCTACCATGACAGACATATCAAGAAGAAATCCTTTAAGCAAGGAGATTTTGTATTGGTATATGACAACAAGTTTAGGAAGCATCCAGGGAAATTCAGAACACATTGGGTTGGGCCATTTGAGGTCGCCTATGTTACAGAAGAAGTAGCTAATCAGTTGAAGACACTGAATCGAGAGTGGAAGGAAGGTTTAGTGAATGGGAGACGGTTGAAATTGTACCATGAAAACCAACTGCCTCACAACTCTCAATAAAAGCAGAAGGAGACACGTATAGGTACCAGGTGCAGTTGAAACTGGTTACCAGACACAGAAAAGACAGTTTTCACAGGGAATAAAGGGACAGAGCAGAAAGAACAGGCTGCCCCGCACACTCTGAAGTCGAAGTGAAACAAAAGGTTCAGACCTGAAGTTCCTCAGGACGAGTCACATGTGAGTGTTGGGCGCCTGTTGGCCCTTGGTTATGGAAGGTTACAAATATTAAATTCCTTGTATATGGAATGTTGTGAAGATTAAGGAAATAAGAGTGAAGTACGAACTACGCGGAAAGAACATTGATTGAGATTGGGTCGAAGTGGTTAAAGATGTAGAAAAGAAGGAGCGAAGTAAGAGAAAGCGAGTCGTTGAATGAGAAGACTAACGAAGACAGATCAACAAGGAAGATGGATCGTATACAACTCAGCAAGTGGAAAAACCCACCAATAAATGCTTTGGAGCACCTCGCGGGAAATAAAGAAAGACAGGTTGGTGAAGCCTTGAAAACGCGGGTCAAGTTGACCCAGGGTTTTAGACACCTAGGGTTTTGGCCTAAGGTTGTTTGAGAGTCATTGTAATGTATAAATAAAGGTCAAGAAGACTTAGGTTGGGTTAGAGAATGTAATGAGTGATTATTGTTGTTGAGAGAGAGAAGTGTTGTGTGAGAGATAATTCTGTGCTGTAAGATCTTCAGTTGGGTGCGAAGATCAACCCTAGAGCTGGGTGTGTGGGGAAGGGAGAGAAAGAGAGAGAGAGGGAGAGAGATCTGCACGCTAAGAGTGCAGATAGAACTGTATGTTTTCCTATAATATCAAGAAACGCAGTTCTGTGGACGTAGCCCTTGGGAGAGGGTGAACCACGTATATCTTGTTGTTCTGTGGGATTGATGTTGTGTTCTTTTTCCTTTTGATTACTCTGTTATTGCACCATTGTGTTAGATCTGAGATATAACTGTGAGAAGTAGGTTTTAGTTGGTAAATGATATCTAAATGTTGTGTTGTTGTTGTTTTGGACCCACTTTACATTTCCTCTGGTTGTAGACACATGTTTCCTACAACCCCCTATTGCTACTTCGGGTGAGACTGCATCTACTTCGCAGGTGTTGCCGAAAGGGACAGTAGTTAGGGCTTGTTGGTGCGTTGTTAGAGATGAACCCTGGGCTTTCCCCTGTGCCAACACACCATGTATGGTTAATAAGTGTTTTTTGCACATGTTTTAACTTAACAAAAATACAACGGACAATGTAATTGCACACGTAGTTGTCCAATTATTTTTTATGCCACTATTTTGTATCACGTCAACACTGAAGTATCCTATAATGATAATGGTTTCATCTAAATGTAAATGGTGTGATGCATTTGAGAACACATTCATTATGCTAGCAATGTTGCACACCAAACAACATAGAAACTGAATACTGAAATTTGCAATCCATGGAGCACAACTCTTTCTAGCACCATTTCGATATCATTTTCTTCTAAAAGAACATTTTGCAAAGACATGTAGGTATGGTCCAGATCTAGGAAAAAGAATTGGAGAACAAATTAAGAGCAGGATAGGCAGGCACGGGATAGGCGCCAGATCTCGACTTGGCCAGACACGGTAAATGACAAAACCACGGGTCCACTTGCGGGTGCAAGACCTGAACACCGCAAAGTGCAAAAAAAAAACCCAGCTCCAACTGTCGGTGCAGGACCCCAACCCTGCAAAGATGAAGTAAATGAAAGAAAACAACAAGCAAAAAACCAGGAAGCAAGTACGAACATGCCTAACTACAGCTCCAAGACCTCAAATTCGCAAACTTGAACCAAACAACAACAAGAAACAATCGGCGAACCAACAAACCAACGAACAAGCAACAACCACTGAACCAATAAACAACATATGTATCTCCAATGATTACGAAACTACATCCCAAGCATAGAAGGAACCAGAAACATATGACGAGCATGCTAACAAAAATAATCAAACATTCTTATTTGCAAACTGCAAATAGTGAAAAATAAAGAACAAATAGAAATGAAATCATGGCATCAAAACTTACTCTGAAATGATGAACGAAAAAAACACAGGTTGAATTGTGGGTGCAACACCTGGACCCTGCAAAGTCCAAAAAAATAGCTCCAACTGCGCATGCAGGACCCCAACCTTGCAAAGTTGAAGTAAACAAAAGCAAGCAACAAGTACCAATAGGTCCAACCACATGCACAGGTCCTCAACCTTGCGAAGTTGAACAAAACAACAACAAGCATCAACCAACAAACCAGTGAACAAGAAGAACCCACCGAACCAATAATCAATGTATGTATCCTCTATGATGACCAAATTGTATTCCGGGCATAGAAGAAGTATGAAACATACAATGGCTATGCAACTGGCGGTGGACAACAATACTGTTCAAATTCACTGCAACATTGTATGGAAAAGTTCGAGGAAAAATGTACTCTGAGAATCCTATTTAGGTAAACATTTAAGGTTGTCATGCTATTTAAGGGCCTCACGGTATGAAAACATTTAAGCTGTTAGGCCTGTTTAAGGACCTCACGCCATGTAAACATTTAAGTTGTTAGGCCTATTCAAGCACCTCAAAAAAAGCGTCAATGTTCTAAACCTTCATTATGTAAACATTTAAATACAAATAAAAATAATAATTAAAGGGCATATTAATGTGAATTCAACGAATTACCGATCGATATAGTCCCTCTACGCCTTCGATAGGGACTAATAATAATAAAATCATTAAAAAACAACGTCGATGCTTAGAACTTTCGGTATGCAAACATTTAAGTAAAAATGTAATAAAAATTAAAAAAGAACGTCTAAGCTCAAAACTTTGGATATCTAAAAATTTTCAACATTGGGAACAATGAAGATGGCAATAAGATCTCCAATATATTCTCCAATGAAATGATGACATATAAGGTTTTTTTAATTATATAAAAAATAATGTTTTTACTTCTATAGTACGAACATTATAGATGATGCTAAAATTTATAGTCAAATGACATATTAATATGAAGTCAACTAATTATTGATTGCTATAATCTCTCTACGCCTTCGACAAAAACTAATAACATTAAATTTTCTAACACTATGACAAGGAGGCAAGAATTAAAAAGATAAAATGAATCAACCATTCTACCTTTATACCATATGCTACTTTATACCATATGCTACTTCAATGCACATTAATTTACATTATAATATATATATAGAGAGTGTTTGACAAAGACATCATTACCCATCATTTCTACCTTTTATTAACAAAAAGTGTCTAGGGACTACTAGCATATTTTAGAAAGGAATCTTAACTATACTCGACTATATCATACTGAATATTTGGATTATTGATGTAAAAAAGTTGAAGATTACATTTTATTTTAAAGAGTTAAAGTTTTTATTAAAAGTAAGAAATATTTTGGATTTTATGAATTATAAATTTATACATTATTTTAAAATATAATAGGCTATTAATTTATTAATGTTTTAATAAATATTACTTTAATTATAAAGTGAAGATAATTATAACATGAACATAAAGAGTGATAAATCATAATCTCATGTCATCATGTCAATATGTTTGTTTTATATTAGTGTGTAATTATTTCTTTAAAAATGGGTTTATAGAGTTGAAGTTTTTATTAAAAATAAGAAGTGTTTTGAATTTTATGAATTATAAATTTATACATTATTTTAAAATATAATATGTTAATGATTCATTAATGTTTTAGTAAATGTTATTCTAATTATAA
>ML786034.1:274048-288983 GCA_009831015.1 Picea engelmannii | reverse complement strand
CAATATAATTAAGATTAATAGCTCAAAGAGTTAACTCAATTGTATAGACTCAAACATGAATTTATCATACTTATTGTTGGGAATAAATTGGACTCTCTTGATTTCCCCTACCCAAACAACATTACAGAAAAATATTCATATTTTATTATAATATAAAAACATCATTCCAAAAGATGATAAAAAAATAACATTGTTGTATTATATTTTTCCATTAACTTTAAAAGAATCAACTAGAATGGATATATTTTCCCATTTAAATTTTAAAAATCCATGAAAATGGATATCAAAACTGGGAATTTAATAAGTAATGTTTTATCAGCATATATAGAGAGGTGTTGTCTAACTGTTTTAAGTTTTTTGTCTTCTAATTAGAATCCAGCAACATAAATCTCAATCAAAATCACAAGTTTTTATTGCTTAAATTGCATTGAAAAACTATTAAAACACTAGAATTATATAGATTTAATCTCTCAAATCTACAAATCCAACTATATCTAGTCTGATTTCAAGTAAATATCCTTAAAAAATATAACCAAGAAAAAACAAAAAATTAATACATTTAAACTAAGGCTATATATAAAAATTTCAATTTTTAATTATAAATTTTTTCACTTAGAATATTTCTTTTTTAATTATAATATTTGTTGATAGCTTTGAAAATTCAACCTAAAAGAAAGCGAATTATAAATAAATATATGAAAATTTTTCACAATTCATCAACAGCACCTGGGGAACTTTGAAAAAATCAACCTAAATGAAAGCACTAGTTTATATATATATATATAATCTAAACAACTAACCAGAGCCACATAGTTGGTAACTCTGAAAGAGTAGACCTATTACTACTTCATATATTTTTTCAGCCACATAACTGATAACTTTGAAAGACTCTACAGATTACTGTTGCAATGTATTTTTACAAAAAAAACTTCAACCAACAACAATAACAGTGGGTAGCCTGAAAGGCTCTACAGGATCAGTGTTGTTGAACCTTTGACCTACAAACTCCCACTGAAAAATAAACGCGCCCAGGACAGAGAGTTCCCTCACTCTCTCATATCACAAGGATCGCAATTGCTGCTGGAATTCAAGAACCTCATCACCACCGATCAGTAGAATCCATGGCAGATTAATGGAGTCCGGCCGAATCTCTGTGCAACTGGACTGCCGTTACCCACAGCAACTGTCGTCCAATGGACAGAGTGATCTCCCTCGAACTCACATCTATGGATCGGTTTTGCAGATTGAATGAATAAATGGCTGCTGCCCCGGTGGGCGCCGCCCCATAACCCTTAAAAAAAAAAAAAAAACAAGAAATGGGGCCGTGTAGATCCATAGAGGCGAGGTTGAGGACAATCAGTCTGTCCATTGAATGACTGGTGCTGTGGCAAAGCCAGTCCAGTTGCAGAGAGACACGGCAGGACTCCAATCTGCCATGGACATGGACTCTTAATAAGAATCTCTCGCTACTGATGAGGCGCTGGAACCCAACAGCAATGGCTGATCAATCTTGCGACACAGGAGAGAAGGGAAAAGAGACGACGAACCAACCTCGCAAGAGTGAGCCGAGCGATGAGGAAGCCATGGAGATTGATATAAATAAGTTAGAGCGTGTTTTATTTTAATAAAAAAAAAACCTAAAAACTGGTTTAATTAAACCTTGGATGCCATTGAAAGTACAGATTATATTTTGTCTGGCTGGTGGGCGTTTGCCGGCCACAATCACATGAAGTGCATGTTATGTGTCGGCCACGTTGCTTTACTTTCATCAGAAGTTATCTTAACGTGATTCTCTTTAAGGAAAAAAAAAAATTATAATTTTCGTCATTTTCTTAATGCCAATGTTGTGGAGGAAGATGATCCACTTGCATCACTATCTTAGAAGGTAGATATGACATTGAATATGTAGGTTTTAGATTTTCTATATGAGCAAAAAAAAAAATTATTTCTAGAAAATTTAAGCAATTATATGATACTATCTTATTCAAATTAATAAAAATATAAAATTAAAATGGTTTGTTTATGATTTAAAAAATAAGAAATAAAAAATTAGAATGCAAACAATCAATGAAATGAAAATTTTGATTATTCAAGAGTTTGTAAAATCACTTTTATGGATGATTTAATAATCATAATTAAAGGCAATGTATCATTGAAAACATCCCTCAAACCTAACGCTTTCTTGTCTCTATCAACAAGTGTTAATAGTGGTATGGGGATAGACCTGTAAGCTAATATAAATGTTGAATTAGGTGTTGATTTGGTGTGCAAAAAGGAGGGGGAAGAAAATTGTGCCTCCATGTGCTCCCCCTTGTGATGGCATTAGAGTATAAAGGAACGACAAACACCACAATGTATTCAAGAGAGAAGATACCCTTACCTCATTCATTATCTAGATTACGAGTATAATGAATAGTACAATGTCAATGTCAATGTACGAAAAAATCGAGGTTTGGGGGATTAATAGCATAATGGAAGGCTCCATTCGGTTCGAAGGAGAATGAGCTCCATCTGTAGCCTACTCTATGTCTCACTATTCTGGGAATACGTCGTCATCAGTTGAACATTCCCATGGCACATTGTCATTCGAGGAGTAGATGGTGCCTCCTTTGCAATATGAAGTGAGTTAAAGAAATGTGAGAAGGATATTGCAAACACCAATGGGAGTGTGACCTATTTAGCAATCTAATGGAATGAATGGAAGGAGGGATTTGAGAAGCAATGGAAGGAACATAACAAAATTAGGGACCAATGCACTATTGACATAGGAGAGAACATACTCAAAATTTGTGAACAGGAAGAGGACTCAGGAAATGTTATTCATGCTACAAGGTAGACAAGCTCAAATGACCTTTGATATTGCATCCATGCAATCTCTCTTGGAGTGCATTATGGCATTTTTCAATCTCCTCCTTGACTTTGTTGTTCCTTCTGGACCAAGTTGCATGGACATCTCCATGGACTCAACGTCCTCTAACCCCCTAGCAATTTAGTGGAGCATGTTGTCACTCACATGGTGCATGAAGATAGAATTCCACATACTCACATAACGATGTCTATTACAGTGGTTATAGACTCTAAAGAGATATCAAAACTAACTCAATCAGGAGGTGGATGCCCATTCTAGGAGTATTTGATATTTCTTGGTTTTATGTAGATGCATTGTTATTTTGTGGTTTTTTTAGCCTAGTTTAATTTGTGATATTCTTTGATTTCTTACCTAAATGTTTTTTAAACAATTATCAAGTTTTTAAAGTTCATAGGCTAAAAGTGATATAAGAGTAGGGGGTATATCATGTTTCCCTGCCCCCATTTTGCAATACATTAATATAAAAAAATACATTAATACAAAACCCCTACCTATATATATATATATATATATATATATATATATATATATATATATATATATATATATTAAATTTCAAGAGCTAATTTATTTTGATATCTTTGTGTGTTCAATATATCCAAAATAAAAATGAATTTACAATGATACTAATGGAAGAGAATTAATATAGTATAATGTATACAAAATTAAAAATGATGTCAATTTAAATGAGTAATATTATTCAAACAAAAAATATCTTTAAAAATTATAATGATGTTAAATTTTTTTCATTTTTATAAGATATAACTCTATTCAATGTAACTTAATTATTTTTAATGATATTAAGTAAATTATTTTTGTATGAGAGAATCTAGATGCATTTTGTAGCTATGTTGAAGATGTGTATTGTGTCTCAAGTTGATATGACACTTATCCAATATCATATGTCTAAAAAATAACAATCATGATATGTGTAACATTCCTATATATAAACCAAAATAGAATAATATAATAAAATATTAATGTAAAATATTAAATTTAAAGAAAGAATATCGAGTATATGTTAATGTTTCATCGAAACCTACAAAAGAGATTTAGCTAAAGCAAGTACAAACAAAGCTTATTAAGAAAGGAAGAGAGATTCAATATGGAAGAATGAGTTGATCAATGAATGAATGATTGATACATATGATGATCAATATGATATAGTGAATGAGTGGAATACACTCATATATAGGGTAGAACATTCCATAATTAAGAAAATCAATCAAGTAGTTAGATTTCCTTAGGAATGCATGCATGCATAATAGTGATGATCTAAATAGAAAGTCTAAAATAGAACTAGTCAGTTAAATCCCATTGAACCAGTGTGTCAAAAATAGAAATTTCTCCAACACCCCCCTGGAACATCACTATGGAGTAAAAAATGAGTCCCGACAACTAGGCCATATTAGGTATTCATATACAATGCAACTAATGAACACTAAATAAAAATGAGGAAAGAGGAAAAACCATGTCAGAACAAAACCCCCCCTCAAAAGACAATGCATCAAAAGAAGAAAAGGAAGCTACTAGGCAACTGTGTTATTCACTGCAAGACGATCCCGCAAAGTCTAAAACTTCTTCTCACTAAAAGTCTTTGTGAAGATGTAGAAATCTTTATGGATCTAATGAAGTCCTTTGGCAACTTGTCTAGACTTGTACCTCTTTATCCTATGGACCCATCTACACCTCAAAATATTCCTTTCTGATGGAAGTGGAACCAGATCCCAAGTCTGATTATCTAGAAGTGAGTCATACTCCTTCTACATGGCTTATTTCCATAATGGATTGCCCGCAGCCTCATTGTAGGTTTGCGGATCAGAATATTGAACCATATATAAATGCATGGGCATCGTATGTTCAGAAGTTGAAAGTACATGAAAAGGCTCATCATGTTGAGATCGAGTCCTCCTCGAATCCAATGGATTCCCTGCAAGGACACATGTTGGTTGAAGTGTGAATTGTGGCCTCTTGGGAATCTGCTGAAGCTTCGACACTGGATTCTTATATGGCTATACTACCTACTTATTTCCATGTACATAATCTAAGTGTATTGAATCATCTCTAATGTCTGGAACTGATGGAAGCACAAGAGTATCTGCAAGTTTCACTGGAGGTGCATGTAAAGTACTCTCCTTATGTGTAAGTAGAAAAGAGGAGTCATCGTCAGAAAACTTAGTGAATTTATACAACCTTGACTCGTGATCCACCTCACCAATTGCAATAATGGAATTGTCACACATATCAAGTACATAAACTAAATCTGATGTAAATTCAACCTTTTTACCTTTCTGAGTGATCTGATAAACTGAGAGCATATTCATAGAAATATTTGGAACATGTAAAACATTCTCAAAACTGTCATTATGGAGTTCCACTCTTCCCTCTCCTACTACTACTACTAGAGTATCATCCCCCATGAGAATAGGGGGTCTTGAGCATGAAATCAAAGAAGTGAAAACTTCCTTTTTCACTTCCATATGATGTGATGCGTCAGAATCTATAATCCATGAATCAGTTGAGGAATTAATTGCAACAAGAGCATGATGATTACATTTCTTAGGAGTAGGATCTTCTTCCTTCTTCTTCTTAACTCCTTCTGGAATGAAGTTTCCAAGATTGTTATGTTGAATTACCTGTTCATAAGATCAATTTGCTTCTTCATGCATGCATATTCTTCATGATTCAGTTTATTGCAGTAAGTGCACTTCTTTCCCTTCTTCTTCTTCTTGGAATCTAAAGACTCTTTGGAACCCGAAGAATTGTTGAAGGGTTTGGAATATCGCTCCTTCTCATTCTATTTCTCCTTTTCATTTTGTTTGGATTATCCTTTTCCATCATGCACGATGAGTGCATGTGCTTTGGGACCCTTGATTAGGCCCATCCGAATGAGTTTTTCCTACTCATGTGTGAGAGAATCAATGAATTGATCCATGGTAGGCATCTTCCAATGTGTTCTCATGAGATACTTGCCAGAATGGATAATGGAAACATAGACATAATATTTTCGTCCTAGCATGGCCAAGATTGTTAGAATAAGTTGGTCCACTTGTTTATAATTATCAATACCACAAGATGCCAAGATCAATATCAAATATTTAAACTTGGTAAAGAAATCATGTATATTATCAAAAAATTTAGAATCCAAGGTATTCAACTACACCTCAAACATATGACCTCTCATCTAATCTTTCTTTCCAAAGAGACTTTCCAAGGTGGTCTAGATCACATTTGGAGTCTTTCATGCTACAACATGAAACCATAAATCAGATGAAATCAATTCAATAAGAAGTCATATGGCCTCACCATTTCGGTTCACCCATCTAGTCTTCTCAATTGTTAATGTAAGTTATGTTTATGTCCCCATTGTCAAATTGTATAGTCTTTTCCTTTTGAGTTAGAATTCAGCGTTGGGATTCCAATCAAAATAATTGTATGGTGTGAGGATTACCACCAAGTTTGATTGTATAATAGGTGTCATATCCATATCTCCCACTGTGTCTAAGAACCCCTAAAATTTATCGTCAATCTGCAAGTGAAAAACTAAGAAATCATTGTACAAAGGGCACATCAAATGGCAATTTTGTATTAGTTTTAGGAGGTGATCTTTCAGCTTCCTTTCTGAGAAAACGGTGAGGAATTTCGCCAAATGATTGAAAACCCACTTGTAGAATGGGTCTATTTACTTCTCACCGGGTCGTTTCCTCAAAAAGTTAATATTTTGGGAGAAATCACTGCAGAAAGGTATGACCACAAATTCATATCAGTTTCAGGAGGCAATATTACAACTTCCTTTCTAAGTAAATGGTGTGGAATTTCACCAAACAGTTGAAAACCCACTTTCATAATAGATCTATTTACTTTTTTCGTGGATCGTTTCCTTAGAAAGTTAATATTTTTGGAGAAATCACTGCAAAAAGGTGCGACCATGGATTTTTCTCGCTGAAACTCTGATTTTTCTTATTCTCTGGCTTGCTCCAAGTAGCTTAGCTCTGATACCATGTCAATGTTTCAACGAAACCTACACAAGTTATCTAGCTAAAGCAAGTACAAACAAATCTTATCAAGAAAAGAAGAGAGATTCAATATGGAAGAATGAGAAAATATATTCACACAAATCCAATGAGTTGATCAATAAATGAATGATTGGTACATATGATGATCAATATGATACAATGAATGAGTGGAATACACTCATATATAGGGCAGGACATTCCATAATTAAGAAAAGAAATCAAGCAGTTAGTTTTCCTTAGGAATGGATTAATGCATAATAGTGATGATCTAAATAGAAAGTTTAAAATAGAACTAGTCAAATAACTCCCACTGAATTAGTGTGTCAAAAATAGAAATTTATCCAATAATATATATAGATATAGAACATATACACTAGCCTAGATCCATCTTAGCTGGGGATCTTTTAAGTTTCCATAGATTTGTATCTAATTTATTTTAAACCTAGATTTGGAGTTAAACTTCTATGTTGGTTCTCACTTAAATGAAAACAATAATAACCTTTGTAATTTTATGTCCACCATGTTCAAATATAGAAATGACTTTTTGAATAATATTTAATTATTTACATGCATATGTCCAATAAATAATATTTGTCTTGGGGATTGGTAAATGTCATCATAATCAATAAAGATGATATAAAATGGATCATTAATCAACTATATCATCAGTGTTTTGTGGAGACTATGAAATCTTCTTGGTTGTACAATCTCGAATTAACTGGCCAATAGGAGATTGTGCATCTAGAGACTTTGAATCCCTCATAGCACTATGTTAATCATTAATATATTTTAGTGCTACATTCATCAAATAATTTCATGGGTTAATTTTTGTAGAGCAAGTTCCATATAGCAATAGCCACTACAGTTGTACAATTAACCCATCCATTTTCCATACCATCCATTGCCATTTTAGTTGTATGTTGTTGCTACCAATATTCTCACAATTGTTAGTCATATGATTTGTTGTAATTGAGCCACACATTGATTTGTTGCATCAATAATTGTATGAGCCCCCATTCCATAAAAACCAACAAGTCGCAATTAAACCTAGAATTTGACATTTCTTTTTCCTTTGAAATGAAAATGTGATGACTATTGGATGTTTTGCTTTCCTTTCATTTTACTTTTTATGCAAATTCTTAAGTGTAAATTTATTATTTGGGAATAAGATCTTAGCACCAAATAAGGTTGGAATTTTGTCCATGATTTTGTCATCAAACTTATTCAACTACCCACCATTCTAGCATAGCTTCCATCTGCAGGTTGCAACTCTATTTCCTAAAACCAGTGCAAATTATAAGGTAGACTCCCAGTGATGAGGAAACTTCAATTCCTAAAGAAATATTTCATAAAGCTAAGCTCCTTGCTAACTCAAGTGTTATTGGTCTCATCTATTTGTCAATCATATTTCAACCTATAGAAGAATAACATTCAATCTACTCATCCTAAGGGCTCAAACCACGTTACCTAATTTGACAGAAACCATAGGGAAAGGAATGGTAGAAGTCTCAATCAAATCGTATGACCTATTAATAATGACAACTATTAAAAATTATGACAAGCTTTCTAGAAATATTAACATCGAACTAACAATTTTAGTAAATTTGTCCCTATAATTGTTGACATGCTAAATTTATTCCAAGCCTAACCATAGTTGATAAAACTACTAAGTGACCATACTACTCATTGGAGAGGGACTTAGAAGGCGTAGGTTTCATTATTGTTTCCACTCTAAAATAAAATATTTTTCATGCTAATATTATTTTGGAAGCGATGATTCAATCCATTGATCCACCTCTAATGATGATTAGGTCTTCATGACTAATAATCTCCTCACCATGTTTGCTAAAAACCTCACTTTAAAAATTCATTGCTCATATCTTTGTTTCCTTCTTCATATTGTAGAATTTTTTCAATCAAATGATGTTGACCCTCCTCTACTCCTCTCGCGATGGGGACTTTCTATGCTTTTGCTTCTTGATACCCTTCAAGTGGGAGGATGAAGAATTATTTTTGTTTGGGCATGAGTATGTCAAATACCCTATACTAAAGCATCATGTTTTTCATTTGAAAGTAACTTGCTCACGATTCACTTTTTGTTTCTATGTAGAGGTTTTTATTGTTATTTAAATATTTTCTCATAAACCTTTCATGAGATTCATTTTCACACAAATTCTTATATAGATCATAAAATTCTTCTTTCTAGTTTTAAAAGAATAGAAATAAAAGTTCCTCATGCATTTCTAATGACATCTAAACATGCACAAGTTGAAAAATCCAATCACATGTGAGTCTAACTCAAATAGATAAAAAGAAAGAAAACCAATAAAAAGGTTGAGAGAAAAATACTAGAGTTTCATACAAAAACCCTAACCACCCATGAACCCTAGACTATCTTGGAAGATACGATCCATATCTTCTACATAGTCAAATTCTGTAATAAAAAAAAAAAACTCAAGAAAAAAAGATAAATACAACTTCCTCTTGAAGAAGAGGTTTCTAAAAAAAAAAAATTTGGTTGTCAGAGCAACTAGATGAGGTCAAAGCCCATTGAAACAATACATGAAACCATGATGAAGTCAAAGTTATTCTTTCTCATTTACTTCTCATTCCAAATAAATGATGTGCAAAGAAGTAGTATTGTCAGTGAAGAATTGACCTTTGTAGTGAGGGAAAGAGAGTCCCCTTAATCGAAAGGTGTTATAAATTCCTTAAAAAGGTAAGGCATTGAAGGAACATGTGTTGCAACCATTCAAATAAGATTAACTCTATCTCTTAAATAACATGGGTCGTGTTATTCAAGGTTATATTCAACAATTAAATATCTCCACAACTAAACCTATTAAAAAACTTAACACAATAACTAATATATCCATGAAATAATGAAACCAAATCGAATAAATCAACCTAATTTATCCCACAAACAATAAAAAAAATATTTCAAGTTAATACATTACCTATATTGAAAAAATGACTATAAAGAAACATGGATACTAGAAAACTCATGCCTATAAAATAATAGAAGAGAAATCTTTACATCAATAAATTTGGTAAAATCCATATCAAGTCACAAATATAAAGAAATCACTATCTTTGATAAATTAACCATTATTATAATTTTATCCATCTTAAAATTACAAAACAATATAAAAAATCTCACAAAAAAATTTCCTTCACAATTCTTTTATTATGCAAAACTAAAGCTTATAACTCAAATAAACTCATTACCTATATTCATTACCTATATTGAAAAAATGACTATAAGGAACATGGATACTAGAAAACTCATGCCTATAAAATAATAGAAGAGAAATCTTTACATCAATAAATTTGGTAAAATCCATATCAAGTCACAAACCATTCTTTATATATATAGAAATCACTATCTTTGATAAATTAACCATTATTATAATTTTATCCATCTTAAAATTACAAAACAATATTAAAAATCTCACCAAAAAAATTTCCTTCACAATTCTTTTATCATGCAAAACTAAAGCTTATAACTCAAATAAACCTTCGTTATCTCATATGAACCTCATAATTACATGTAATTAAAAATATCAACCAACCACACTTGTTTAACCTTCTAATTTATTATTTCAATCACAAGACAGGGTAAACCCTTTAAATTTCAGACTTTACCTCTCCATGACAGGGTAAGCCTTTTAAATTACAGACTTTATCTGTCCCAAACTGCAAGGGGTTTGCTATTATTTCCAAAAAGGTTTTACTATTATTAGTGCCTACCCAAGCAGATACTATAGTTATCGGTTACGATAAAAAGTTATATTACTTTCTTCTTTTTTACAGTTTACCTAAGGGTTTTTTTATATTTTTTATTAAATTTACTTTATCAAATATAAAATATATATTATTTTTTATATTTTTTATTAAACATATTTTATGAAATATAAAAAAATGTATATTTTTTATATTCTTGAAAGCAATTTTTTGATTGGTCTAAACTTGTTTGATGTTACATAATTATCATGTTGTGTTTGTAATATTTTATGATATTTGCTAGGCTATAAATTTTATTTAAAAAAAAAAAAAAAACATTGGTCATTCTTTGGCCATGCTAACATTGGGATACTTTGCCCCAAACCACTTTGGAGTTGAGTTATCAGGCTCTAACATTGGGATACTCTCCCTGCCATGTTCCATGGTGATATGCATTATAGTTCATCACTACCTTTGGCACCATTACAGTCAATGCCTTGTCTCATGGTGATCTGCATGCATTTGAGCGATCTGCATGACTTTAAGCAAGGAGCTATCGATCACTGCTATTCAATGCAAACTCCTCAACTCATATATGATTACCAATTCAGTTGTTTGTGAAGGTATTGGTTCCTTTGAACTGTTGATGGGGAGGGTGGTGTGGCATAGTAGACATAGTTGTAGCCATCGCCACCTTCACCTCTATCAAATCATCCATGACCATCACCAATATTGAAGCCTCGAAACATGCCCCATCCATGCCCTCTATTGCGGCTATGCCCTCTATATGAACTAGTGTTGTTCTCCTCACCGTTGCTTTGACCCCCAACCTTGGACATCGATATCCTATTCATTGTTGCTTCACCCCAACCTCAACCATCAATATCCTCTTCATCGTTGCTTCACCCCAACCTCAACTACTAGAGTCCTCTTCACGATGTGAACATCATATCAAGTTTTAAAGTGATATAAATATAAATGTTGAATGAATTTTGAGACTCCATAAAGGTTGTGTAGTTGTTATTTGAGTCGAATGCATTTTATTTTATTTTGTTTGGTGCAGATAACTTAATTTTCTAAAGTTGAAAATGTGAATATGAAATGTAAGCTATGAAACCTTTATTTCATTTCATTTACAAAGTTTCATGATTTTTTAATTTATTTCAAGCATATTTTAATGTTCAGAAAATGTAAGTTATGCACTTGTTGATCAAAAACTTTGATCACCCAGATTTCCTTCCCTTGGAATAAAAAAAAAATCAATATAAGAGTAAGGAAATTTTGAAATATTATCATTTTATAGTTTATCCCTTAATCTCAGCTTCGTCACGCATTTTACAGATTAAAAATATGATTATGTATGCTCAAGATATCCAGGTTTTTTTTCAATCACCCAAAGAGAACTTTTTCATGTGCAACACAACTAATTTTATTGGAAATGAGATTTTATAAAATTATGTTCATTTTCATAACCATGCCCATTTTGTTGGAACCACTCGAGACTAAGTCTTGACTTAGTCTCATTTTTTTGGTTCATTTTCTTAGTTCTTTGTTCATACATTTTCTTGTTTTCTCCATCCCATACTTAACCATTTTAATAAGCTTGCAGACCTACATCCCTTCTCCCCCTTACCTATGCATCCCTTACCCTCAATCCACATTTCCTTACTCCCTCTCCACTCATCCCTCTCGGTTACACACCAAAATTTCACACTTGAGTGTCGCACCTTAAGTGTCACAAGTGTCGCAAAGTGATGTATGCACCTTTTTAAGTGTCATATGTACATTACCAAGTGTCTCATTCACTTTTCTAAGTGTCACAGCCCATTGACACCGTGAAATAAATATTTCACAATCCCTAATTCATGTTAGAAGAAGAAGACCTCTCATCTGACAGTCGAAACACACATTTTTCTTGGAAAAATTGACCATTTTTGGGCATTTTAGAAGGGTGGTGCTCCCCTACCCATGTTGAGGGGGCACCAACACTCCTCTAGCCTTAATTAGGGGGCACCATGGCACTATGTCTCTCACTAAGGGGGGGCATCAGTCTTGTTAGAGGAAAATGTGGGATCCTCCACCTTTTCCTAAGGGTCATCTCTCTTGGGATGAGGTTGGTTGTGGTTGAATCCTATACTATGGATTCATATTAGGATAAAATACCAACCTTGAGGATCCATATCCTCAACCATATCCCTCATTTTCTAATGGTGTTTGTATGTCTCAAGCCTATATATTGAAGGTATTTCCAAGGAGAAGGGGGGAAGAATTTAGATATCAAACCTTTGATCTTGGGAGAAGCATCAACATTTTGATTTCAAGGTTTTCATGCAAGGGTTGTAAGTGCATCGTCAAACATGATTTGTAAGTGCCTTCTTTGGATTTCCAATTAATGATAACTTGGCCTATTCCCTTCAATTTCATGTGTTCTACATTTGGTTGTCTATTGTCATTTCAATATTTGTAGATAGATCTTCTTTGTCTATACATATAGATTAGGAGGAAGAATTCCTTTACTATTTTTTGCAAGAATTCAGTTGCGTTGAGGAGCTTGGAGATCATGTCCAAGGTGTTAGCACAAAAAATTTTATTATCAAATTTAGTCCTTTCGCTGTGAAATTTCCATGACATTGTGAAATCTTCCATGTCAACTATTGGCACAAGGGCAAACCCAGAGTTCAATGCTTAACTGTGCACCAACAAAACCCCGACTATCAGCCCTTTCAGAAACATCTGTGAAGCAGATGAATTCTCACCCAAGGTAGAAGTAAGGGGGTTATAGGACGCAAGTTTCTGTAACCAGGTTGGGACACAGATCTGTGATAATAACACTTCATAGAGTATTCTATTAATGCTTAGAAGATGGCATGCATTAGTTCATTAATCCTCTTAACATCGCATGGCCTAAGAAAATACAAATCGGCACAGTAACAATGAATGATTATATAACCTAAGCACTTAGCATTATAAGTTAGATCTAGCATTCATTCATCCTTAACACAAGTAGAGCACTTAAGAAACAACGGAGTAGATTCATAACATAAATAACACAGCACAAAGAAAACAAAAGACACAAGATATACGTGGTTCACCCTAGTTTGGGGCTACGTCCACCAATGATGCAGACCCCCCTTCTATCCTAAGGGTTGCGTGACCTCCCAGTCTAGGATTGATCAAGGAACTGAGTCTGACTGACTCTTCGGCCCCTCAAGAACCTCAATTCCACTTAACAGGCCCTCTTTCCTTTAAATCACATGTTGTATGGAACCCATGGCCCTCTCCTTAACGCCTTTAACCTTCAACGTATTTAGGCAGTAGCTCTCCTGGTTAATCCCCTCCCTTTATGTGGCTAAGGTTGTGACCAGTCACCTAATCGAAATGCACGTCGTGACTTCGCGCATCGGTCCTTTTCATGCGAGTCACTTCGAATCTCCTAACTTTTGAAATCCCGACAGGAGCCTAGCACATGCTAGCCCCTCTATTCCCCCTCACCGATGTGACCCTTCTTTGTGACCGTGGGCCAATCTCTCAAGCATTTCGTGATTCTATGCTTCGTGATTTCGTGTCTCGTGAGTTCACACTTCATGAGTCATCTCCCTAGATGCTCAATGGTCTAGATCTCTTCTCAAACCGATGACTCAGATCAAATCTTCGCGGTTTCGGGTTCCAAGAGTTACCAGAACTCTTACCTCTGATTTCCTAAGTTGCGAAGTCCTGAAAAACTAGATCTATGGTCCAAATCCCTCCTTCGATCAACGGTTTTGGTCTTTTCAAGATTTCGCGATTCGCGAGTTCTTGTAACTCGAACTTTGACTTCTTTGAGTCACGAGTCAATGAAATGCTTATCTCTCGCCACATGTCATCCTTAACGATGGATGGTCACGGTGATTTCAGAACGATCAACGACTATGATCTTTTCGCGATTTCCCGTTTCAGGAATTCTCATAACTCTGTTCTTTGACCTTTCCACCCTGTGAGTCAGCGAAATGTTGGTCTCCTGCCATGTATCCTGTCTTAATGGACGGTTCCAATGATTTTTGAATTCTGTGACCTTGTTCCTCCTGTGTACATTCAAATCTTTAATGTTAGTGCACTTTACCTTGATCAAACGACTACAATCCGTTTGCGCTTAGATCAAACGGTTGACATATTTCCTCCTTGTTAGAAAAACAGGACCGCGGAGTAATAAAATAAAACAAATGCAGAAACAAAACACAGAAGACACACAATACAAGAGAGACACAGATTTACGTGGTTCACCCAGTGTTGGCTACGTCCACCAGAGAAATTGCCAGGTCCTTCCTTTATTATTATCCAGCAAATGAAG
>ML786034.1:248279-269314 GCA_009831015.1 Picea engelmannii | reverse complement strand
TACGTCCACCAGAGAAATTGCCAGGTCCTTCCTTTATTATTATCCAACAAATGAAGGGATACAACCTACAGCAAAACCCGCTGTAACTTCCTCTTCTTTCTCTCACAGTCTCCTCTCTCATAATACAATATTCACCCTCGTACTTAGCCGCAATACATTTCCCTCATAAAAGAGGGTTGCCTTCTAGGGAAAAACACCCTAACTTAATCTCTACCGTTAGATCTGCGACCTTATAATGAACGGTCCAGATTTACAATGAAATTACAATATACTTTTATAAGGCAATTTTTTCTTCGGGGGCTTCTCCCCTGAACCCCCGCTGGGGGCCCGCTTGCCCCTAGACCCCCCAGCCGGGGGGATGGACCCCCCGGACCCTGCAGAGGGGGTACCCCCCCTCTGCACTCCCCAGCGTGGAAGAGTGTACATACTTCTGGGGTGTAAATACTTCATGGGGTATAGACACGGCTGAAAGCAAGGACCTCTGAATCAGGAAGATAATCAGGCTCCACAACCAACACTCCTCTCCACTTGCTCCTCATTGTCTAGACGCTGATCGGATGGTCCATATCTTCCCTCTGAGCTAAATCTTTCTTCAGACTTAGAATATTTTCGAAAGGATTTAAAGACTTCGACCTTTATCCTTCCTGCGAGTCCATTTCTTGGATCTCGTTCACACTTCTTGGAAAGTGATACTCCTCCTAAGATTGATCTCTCCAAAGATTTTGATATCCCAAGCACTTCTTGCTTTTCTGGGAAATTCGTCAAACCCGGATCCAAATATTCTTGAAAAGAATCCTTCTCACCTTCGTGGAATTCTTCTACTCTCGTCCTTCGACTTCTTTATGGAGTCGCTTCGACTCTTCATCAAATTCCAAGTCTATGCACTCTTTGCAACAGATCTTTACACAAGATTTGAGTTCTTGCGACAACTGTGCACTCTTTGCGGCAGTCTCTTTACACTTCCTGCAAAGAAAGTATTACACTATTTCTTCTGAGATTTACGAGTTGAAACAAACCCTATCAACACACTCTTTGCGGACTTTGTGCACACCTTGCATCGACTCACGAAGAAAAGCAAATTTAAAATTTATACAATCATTTCAAAGCTACATGCACTTGTAGTAAGATTCATTCATTCTTGAAAATTTTGACGACAACAACAGGGAAATTGTAAACAATATTTACACCATACATTGGATCAATTTTCTTATGTTATCTTCATTCAAAATCAAGAAAATGGTTACAACAATCATTGCTCTGAGATTCCTACTTGATCATAGTTATCATAACCCTTCTTTCGGGCGTACAAAATCTCTCTTTATACAAAAGAAACAAACTAAATACTATCTAATTGTGGTTACATTGAGACTAGGGTTAAGCTCCCAAGTCACGTGTGCTCATTTTGTCTCCACATGTGTGATCTTTCCTCTTTTGGTTTCTATCGCTTCAAAATATTTGTAGTACTGGCTAGCATTCGAGACTCTAGATTGGCTCTTAGGCACTAAGTTGTCCTACCACGTGTACTTGTTGACGATGCTCCTGCATCATACTCCCCTTGGAAAAAAATTCATGGAATCCTGTCCATGAGCTCCTATATCGACTTTCCATGCTTCTGGATATCATCTTCACTGCCCCAACTAGAATCTTCTATTGGGTGTCCCTTCCACTTGACCAGATATTCAAAATAGGTCTTCCTTTGGGTCTTCTTACTAATCCTCTGATCAACGATCTTTTCCATCTGTGTTTTTTCTTCTATAGGCATTTGTTTCTCCCACTGAATATTCTATTGATTTGTTGATCCCTTTGTGTCATCCTTCCTATAAGGATACAGGTCTGAGACATTGAATATGGTCGATATGCCCACATCATCTGGAAGCTCGATCTCATAGGCGTTTGCATCAAACTTCCTCAATATCTTACATGGCCCTATCGTCTTCATCTTTAGTTTGTTATATGTCCCCCTAGGGAACCTCTCCTTCCTGAGATGTGCTAGAACCTGATATCCTTTTTCAAATTGAATTTCTCTGCGATGTTGATCAAATCTACGTATGTACTCTTGGCTATAATTTTTCAACTGCCCTCTCATTTGGCTATGGAGCTTTTGCATTTCTGCAGCAAAATCTTCTGCTCCAGCACTCCTGATCTCACTCTGTTCCAAGTCTCTCAAATCAGATACTCCTCTGGGTTGAATTCCATACAATATTTGGAACGGGATCCTCCCAGTGATCCTGTTTGGTGAGTCATTGTATGCAATTTATGCTTGTGGCAGAATCTTATCCCACTTATTATGGTGCTCAATGACCAGACTCCTCAATAAATTTCCCAAAATTTTGTTTACCACCTCAGTCTACCCATCTGTCTGAGGGTGATGAGCTGAGATAAAGGAAAAATCTATCCCCAACTTCTTCCATGGTGTTTTCCAAAAATGACCAACAAATTTCTTGTCTCTGTCTGAGACAATGCTTCTGGGTAGGCTGTGAAGTCTCACAACTTCCTTAAAGAACAGATTCGCAACATGTGTTGCATCATTGGTCTTCTGACATGGGATAAAGTGTGCCATACTTGAAAATCTATCCACCACCACAAATATGGAATCACATCCTCTTTTCATTCTTGGAAGTCCCAACACAAAATCCTTGCTTATTGCATCCCAAGGCCTCTCTGGTATAGGCAATGGTTGATACAATCCAGTGTTATGTATTTTACCTTTTTCATGTTGGCAAATTCTACATTTGTTCACGAATCTTATCACATATGTTCTCATACCTGGCCAATAGTATGAATTGTTCAAATGTGAAAATGTCTTGTCATGGCCGAAATATCCAGCCAATCCTCCACTATGTTTTTCCTTCAAAAGGTTATCCATCATTGAGAATTTTGGTATGCACAATTGATTGCCTTTGAACAAAAATCCCTCTTGAATCATATACTTTGTTCACTGGCTTCTATCTCTCAGCACAGGATTCACACATGCTTCGTATGCCTCCTTGAAATCTAGATCATCACTGTGCATTTCCTCAAGGTGTTCGAACCCTAAGGTATTTACTTGAAATTCCTGTAGAATCAAACATCTCATGCTCAATGCATCAACAACTTTGTTAGCATTCCAAACAATATGTTTTATGACAAAAGTAAAATTTTGCATAAACTCAATCCACTGTGCATGCCTCTGATTCAATTTTTTCTGTCTGGTTATGAATTGTAAAGCTTGGTTATCACTATACAAGACAAATTATTGTGGGACAAGGTAATGTCTCCATTTCTTCAGGGCTTGGATTATGGCATAAAAATCCTTGTCATAGGTGGAGTATTTTCTCTTAGTCTCATTCAGATTCTCGTTCAAGTAAGCAAAAGGTCTATTGTCCTGGCTCAAAACTCCTCCAATTGCAAAGCCACTTGTATCACATATCACCTGAAATATTTTCTCAAAATTTAGCAAGACTAGAATTGATCGCTCTGTTATTTTCTCCTTCAGTATATTGAAGCTCTTATCGACCTCCTCTGTCCATTTAAAAGACTTGTTCCTTTTCTTCACTGTATCCATCATTGGTGCACAAATTCCATTGAAGTCTCTGATGAACTTCCTATAGAAACTCGCTAATCCATGGAAGCTTCTTACCTCAAACGCGCTCCTTGGTGATGGCCATTCGTTGATTGCTTTCACCTTCTCCGGATCCATCTTCAATTCATTTGAAGAGATCACAAAACCCAAGTAAATGAGTTATGTCTTCATAAAAGAGGACTTCTTCAGGTTTATCAATAGCTTCTCCTGATGTAGTCTCCTCATCACTAATGGCAGGTGCCTCAAATGCTCCTCCTTAGTCTTGCTAAAGATTAGTATATCATCTAGATACACAACCACAAACTTTCCATTGAAATCTTTTAGTATTTCATTTATCAACCTCATAAAATTACTCGGGGCATTGGTTAAGCCAAATGGCATAACAATCCATTCATACAAACCTTCATTTGTCTTAAAGGTTGTCTTCCACTCATCACCTTCCCTCATTATGATTTGGTGATATCCACTTTTCAAATCTATCTTAGAAAAGAAATTTTCTCCACTTAAACAGTCCATCAAATCATTTATTCTTGGTAAAGGGAATCTATACTTGATAGTGATTTTATTGATGGCTCTCGAGTCTGTACACATTCTCCATCCTCCATCTTTCTTTGGACTCAACACAGTTGGTACTGCAGATGGACTCAAGCTCTCTCTGACCAAACCCTTTTCTAACAATTCCTGGACTTGGTTCTTTACCTCCTCATTCTCTTGAGTTGTCCGTCTGTAAGCTCCTTTGTTTGGCAGACTTGCTCCTGGTATCAAATCAATATGATGGTTGATACTTATGATGGGTGGAAACGAGTTAGACAGCTCATCCACCAATATTTCAGCAAAATTATCCAATAGTTCCTAAACTTCTTCAAGAAAATCATCCATTTAAGTACTTGTAAGGATAACTCTGGGTTTCCTCACCACATCAAACTACATCTCCTGTTATTTTTTTACTTCTTTCAGGAGTTCCTTCCCACTCATGAGAAGTATTCTTATGTTGGCTTCCTCCTTCACTTTCTTCTCCTCTATTGGCAGCAACATGTGTGTTCTACCATTCTTCTCCAAGGTGTATGTATTCTTCCTCCCATCATGAATGACATTCCTGTCAAACTGTCATGGTATTCCCAACAAAATATGGCATACATCCATGGGAATTACATCACACAGAATTTCATCTCTATATCCTCCTATCTTAAATTCAACCAATCATTGTTTAGTAACCATTACCTGGTGTCCTTTTGGCAACCATGAGAATTTATATGGCTCTGGGTGTGCAGTTGTCTCCAACTCCAATTTCTCCACCATCTCTATGGATACTAAGTTATCAATGCTCCCACTATCAATTATCACCTTGCATACTCTATCTTTAGTCTTGCAAGATGTCTTGAATAGATTGTTCCTCTGTACTGGATTTTTAACTTCTACCTCTGGTTTTAAGAGAACTTTTCTCATCATCAGGGATGTTTCATTCTCTACTCCTTCTGCTTCAACATTATCTCTTTGTGCTTCCAAAATGTGAGATTCTCCTCCTTCTTTCTTTTTCTCGGGGCATTCATAAGACATGTGCCCTGTTTTTCCACAGGCATAACATCTTATTCCTCCTCTGCCTCTTCCTCTAGAAGAGTTTCTTCCACCACCCTATATTCCTCAGGAACTTCCTCCTCTTTCCGAGTGACTATGTGGAGTTTCAACCTCGTCCTTGGAATTATTCACTTTGTCATGGGAAACTCCCTTGTCTTTGTTTGGGGCTGAGATTTTACCTCTACTACCTCATTGGATTTGTTTTCTGGACAGATTATCTTCTTCCTTCAATGTAAATTGATAAGAATCCTCCATTGTCCTTACCAACATCATGCTGAGTTCATCCTAGATTTCATACCTCAGGCCATTTATATACCTGGCAACTTTTTCTTCATCCCTCTCTCTTTTTCCAACTCTGATGTTCAGCTTGTAGAACTCCTTTATGTATTCTTTGACTGTCATAACCTTTTATCTCAAGTTTTGTAGCTTCCTAAACAAATTGATATGATCATCTTTGGGCATGACTTTAGCCTTCATCTTGGCTACCATTCTATCCCAATTTTTTATCTTTTGTTTGCCTCTACTTCTCCTCTCAGTCTGCAGTTCATCCCACCACAGAGTTGCATGTATTTTAAGCCTGGTGATAGCATGTCTCACCCTTTTCTCCCCATGACATCTTCATAATCAAAATATTTTTCCATGGACCTTATCCAATCCAGTAGCTCTTCAACATCCAAATTTCCTTCATACATTGGGACCTCTATCTTGGCTCTAGGTCCCAATCTAAAAACTTCTCTTAGCAAGCGTTCTTCGGAAACGTGTTCCCCTATAGCTTCTTTGGCTTCTACATCTTCTCTATCTACATCTCTTACGTCTCCAACATCAGGTGATCTTCTCTGCACTGCTTCCATTGCTTCCAACCTTGCACGAATTTCTCGCATCTCTCTTTCTACAACGCTATTGGCTAAAGGTGGCTCCCCTCGTCTCCTTGGCAGCATTGTGTTGACTGTCTCTTACACATAGAGTACAACTTTGAGTTCTTTTTATCATTTTCTTGAAATCTACAGACAAAAATTAGCTCTGATACCACTTGATGTAGACCCCCCTTCTATCCTAAGGGCTGCATGACATCCCAGTTTAGGATCGATCAAGGAACTGAGTCTGACTGACTCTTCAGCCCCTCAAGAACCTCAATTTCACTTAGCAGGCCCTATTTCCCTTAAACCACAGGTTGTATGCAACTCACAAACTTTTCCTTAACACCTTTAAGCTTCATTGTATTTAGGTGCTAGCTCTCCTGGCTAAGCCCCTCCCTTTATGTGACTAAGGCTATGACCAATCACCTAATTGAAATGCGCATCGCGACTTCGTGTATCGGGCCTTTGCATGCGAGTCACTCTGACTCTCCCAACTTCTGAAATCCCAATAGGAGCCTAGTGCATGCTATACCCTCTATTCCCCCTCACCGATGTGACTCTTCATTGTGACTGTGGGCCAATCTCTCAAGCGTTTCGCGATTCCACGTCTCGTGAGTTCACACTTCACGAGTCGTCTCCCTAGATGCTCAATGGTCCAAATCTCTTCTCGAACCGATGGCTCAAATCAAATCTTAGTGGTTTTGGGTTTCACAATTTCCTAGAACTCTTACCTATGATTTCTCGAGTTGCAAAGTCCCGAAAAAAACCAGATCTATGGTCCAAATCCCTTTTTTGATCAACGGCTATGATATTTTTGTGATATTTTGATTCGTGAGTTCTTGTAACTCGACCTTTGACTTCTTTGAGTCATGAGTTAGTGAAATGATGAGCTTGGAATGATCAACGGTTGTGATCTTTTCGCATTTCACGAATTCTCACAACTTTGTTCTTTGACCATTCCACACTGTGAGTTAGCGAAATGTTGATCTCCTACCATGTGTCCTGTCTTGATGGACGGTTCTGATGATTTTGGAATTTCATGACCTTGTTCCTCCTATGTACATTCAAAGCTTTAATTTTAGTGCACTTTACCTTGATTAGACAGCTATGATCTGTTTGCGCTCCAATCGAATGGTTGAGATATTTCCTCCGCTACACTTGCTCCTCGTTGTCTGGATGTTGGTCGGATGGTCCATATCTTCCCTCTGAGCTAAATCTTTCTTCAGACTTAGAAGATTTTCGAAAGGATTTAAAGACTTCGACCTTTATCCTTCTAGTGAGTCCATTTCTTGGATCTCATTCGTGCTTTTTGGAAAGTGCTACTCCTCCTGAGCTTGATCTCTCCAAATATTTCGATCTCCCAAGCACTTATTTCTTTTTTGGGAAATTTGTCAAACGCAGATCCAAAGATTCTTGAAAATAATCCTTTCTCCCCTTCCTGGCATTCTTCCGCTCTCATCCTTCGACTTATTTACAGAGTCGATTCAACTCTTCATCGAATTCCAGGTCTATGCACTCTTTGCAATAGATCTTTACACAAGATTCGAGTTCTTGCAACGACTGTGCACTCCTTGCAACAGTCGCTTTACACTTCCTACAAAGAAATTCTTAGGCTATTTCTTCTAATCTTTACGAGTCAAAACAAACCCTGTCAACGCACCCTTTGTGGACTATGTGCACACCTTGCACTGGCTCACAAAGAAAATCGATTTTAAAATTTATACAAGCAATTCAAAGCTACATGCACTTGTAGCAAGATTCATTCATTCTTGAAAAGATTGATGACAACAACAGGGAAATTGTAAACAATATTCACACCATACATTGGATCAATTTTCCTCTATTATCTTCATTCAAAATAAAGAAAATGGTTACATCAAAACTCAAACAACAATCATTGCTCTGAGATTCCTATTTTCTCACAGCTATCATAACCCTTCTTTCGAGCGTACAAAATCTCTCTTTATACAAAAGAAACAAACTAACTGCTATCTAATTACGGTTACATTGAGACTAGGGTTAAGCTCCCAAGTCACTTGTGTGCATTTTGTCTCCACATCTGTGATCTTTCCTCTTTTGGTTTCTATCACTTCAAAAGATTTGTAGTATTGGCTAGCGTTCAAGACTCCAGATTGGCTCTCAGGCATTGAGTTGTCCTGCAATGTGTACTTGCTGACGACGCTCCTGCATAAACCAACCACTTCACCTCTTTATTATTCATTTGAATCTTACATTCATCCACTCCTATGCACTAATCCATAGATTCAAGCTTCAAACTAGACAGGAGATTCGTGCACTGAGCACCAGATCCTCCTTCCAAAACTAGGTCAAGGCCCAGAGCCAACTCTCTATCAAGCACAAATCCTTAACACATATACATTCCCTTGCACAAAGCCACTCAAACTACTTGCACTTAGCTCAAAATACATCCCCTTCTACAATCTATTCTTCTTTATTTATACTTTTACAAACCCTTACAATAGGGCCAAACATGGGGAGAACCCATGGGCCGACATCCCATAAACCCATTAAAAAAACCCTAGAGGACCCCTTACTGGGTACACATAACCCACAAAATAAGTGAGATCTGTGATCTCAGCTCCGCATGGGCGCTCCATCTTCGACTAGCATGTCGAAGTCCAAAAGTGGGCCAAATATGAACAAGGTTTCCTCAAAACTTGGTCGAGGGCCAACAGGCCCCCAACACTCACATGTGACTCGTCCCGATTCACTCAGGTCTATACAATATTTCTTCGAATGCCTCGAGCTTAAATCGAGTTGCTTCAACTTTCTTCTTTGCCTGAGCTTCCTGCTCAACGAGCTCCTAGATCATTTTTTATGTAACAAGCCCTTCCAGGCATTATTCTACTGCTACAACCACTTGATCCAATTGTGATCCATCTCCATAAATTTCTTCGAACACCTTGCAGGCTTCATCCTGCACAGGTTGTAGCTTATGCGTGACTTCCATTACCTTACCATGGAGGGAAGTGATCTATTGTTGTATTGCATGTTGGTCCTAGGATCTCTTCATTATTTCTACCACGCTTCATCTGCACAACTTCATCCTGCACAGCTTCATCTGCGCTTGTACTGAAAATTCTTGTTGTTGCACCTCCTATAACTACGCTTCCAGCTTCCTTAGCTCTATATCCTCATCGAGGCATTCATATGTATGTGCACTTCTATCACTCAGTTGTTTGAATTCCAAGGATAGGGCTCTTATCCTTAATGTTGTGTTCTTAGCAGTCTCCTCCCTCTCGTCACACACCTCTTGCAGGGTGCTCGGTACTATTTGGGCCTCCAATTCTATTATCCTAGCCTAAAGCTACTAGAGGGTCTCAGTGAGCTTCACTATTTGAGCTTCGACCAACTCTTCCCCTTCCTGTTCCAAGCCTAGCATAGAGCGACATGCTTTACTCGCCACTTCTTTGATTGTGGCCCTCTCTACGAGAAACTGCTCCTTTTCTCTCTGTAGTTGGGCCTTTTCCTCCTGAAGCTCTACTTTCTCACATTCCTAAGCTGCTACATTGTTCTACGTTGCTCGTAATTTCACTAGGACTTTATCTTTCTCTTGTTTCAAGGCTTTTGTAGCCTTCTCCTTCTCTTCCTAGACTCTCTAGAACCAGGATTATGTTGCATCTGCTAGTCTTCTCAATTGGGTTGGTTCATCCCCCAATTATGTAGTATGTGACGAGGAAGGCGTAGTAGATACTGCGCAGACCAAACAAATAGCTTTTTGTACTTCCTTCAATTCCTTCTCGATCCTTCCATATAGCTCCTCCTGCTTCTCTCCATATCTCTGCAAGATGTCCTCAAAATCATCCTCCATAGCTCTGCAAACCAGACTGATGTTGTCCTCAGTGAGCATGGCCTCCAACTGGAGATTATTAGCGTGCATCTTATTCCTGGCTGAAGGTTTCTTCAGAGAAACCTTCCTCTTCTGCGGTGTTACTGTTCTAGTAGGGGGATCTTCAGGTGGTATTGCTTCTCTTCCTCCTTGCTCTTCTTCTCTTTAATATCCTCCTCCCTGTCCTTCTGCTTTGTCTTCTCCTCCTCCTCCAAGCGAGCCAGACCCATTATCTTCAAAAGCATTGTTCTCTTCATCACTCTCTATATCTTGTACTTCCTCTTGCTTGTTCTTCTTCTTCATCCCACTGGACTGTCTAACATGCTTGACTCGGGTGACTATGGGGCTTCCTATGGTGTCGGTGTCGGATAATTTTGTATCATCGACAAGTACAAGAAACTCCTCTGACCATTCCTTTGTGATATGCTCCATATCTTCGTTTGTCATCTTGTAGTACGACTTTAATTCTTCTTGGTTCTCATCTCTGCATGCGGTGATGTAGATAAAATGAGGATCGGTGCGGAACTTTGCTATTGGTCAGTACTGGTGCAGGGTGTGTGGTGTCATGCATGGAAATGATTCGATGGAAACTTTTAACTATTGGTAATATGCATGAAACACGGCATTGGACTTCCACTACTTCTTCATGTCATTGGTGTACCACAGGGTTGAAATTCGAGCAGCCAACGGCTCCGAAGGTTTGATCTCTAGAAAGGTGGCTCCTTTAGAAATTTTCAAAGCGACAAATACGATCAAAATGATCAGCCACTTGTAATGGAATTCATATCCCAAGTCCTGGCTTTGCATTAATCCTTCTCTAGCTCATTGACAAGGTAGTTCGCCCAGTTCATCTGCATGCCCTCCACACATTTTCCTCCAAGGTCCACCACAAACCCAGTGACCTGTGTGGGGCGGTTCTTCCTCATGAGCTTTCCAGCTAGAAGTTGGCAAGAAAGGCGCACTGTGCCATCTTGTATAGAGGCTACCTTGTAACCTCACTTTCCTTTCTCTACTTCTCTGTAAGCTTCTTTCATGCGTTGTGCCAAGGAACGGTCTGAGGCCTTCCTTGGATAAATCTGTTGAGGGTTGGGACCCTTCACGCTTAAGCCTGTGATCCGGTGGATTAGCACCAGATCCATAGTAATCCTCCTGTCAAGCCATAAGTATCCGCCATGATAGCACGACAGTAGGAGTTTAACGCAAGCGTTAACCTCTTGGTGGCAGCCAAAATGTGGGATCTTCATCACATTTAACAAAGTGGATTGCACCAACTCCTTAATCCATGGTTGGGAGACGAGGTGAGGATTCTTTCCGGTTGTCTTCGTGAGATAGCTGTGGGGCACTAACATAGCGTAGTTTTTCTTGTCTCCTAAATTGAAGTCTTTGTTTTTCAATAGAGGGATTTGTCCTAACTGACTCCTGACTATACAAATTCCTTTTGAAATATACGCAGTGAACATGACATAATCAAAATCGTGAGGGATACTTTCACGGTTAATAGTGCCAGCCAAAGGTGGGATATACTCGAGTAGGATCGATGGGATATGCTTTGCATTAGCTAGATCATTGCGGTGCTTACTTCGCTACTCAGTCATGGGGTTAACGCGGCCAGAATGATGACCAGTCGAAGGGGAAGCCTACAGTCCCCTAGTCGAAGACACCTGAAGACCTTCAGATATCGATTTATCAGCCATTATATTCTTGAGAACTTCCTCGACAAACTTCTCTAATTCACTAGGTTCACCCAACATTCTAGTTTTTAACAAATAGGCGGGGTAGGCAAACAGACAGGCAGGGTAGACAAATGGACATGTGGGGTCTAGTTTCAGATAACACAACTCGACACTTGGACAATTATCTGTTTATCTCAGTCAATCACAAGTAGCAAAAAGTGGTCCCGGTGCAGTGATCGATGAGTTAAATAAGCGGGGCACCATAATGGATCTTCCAACAACTAGGAAATGCTTCCATCAATGTAAATTTGTCTGTTATGGCATGGTTTCAACGTCCCAAAGCAGTCCATAAGCTCATAAATGTGTTTCCTAACCATTCTGGAGCATCATTCTAATGGTCGGGGCACCTCCAACAGTCATATAACTTTGCCAGGGCAAAGTCCAATTTTGCACAAACTTGTTGTTCCAATGAGGTTCAAATCCTGCGAACCTGCCTCCTACAAGGTTCCAGTCTGCAAAGTCTTCCATATGGTTTATGTAGTTTCTTGTAGCTTTTTCATCTTAGATTTATTTTTATTGAGCTTTCTTTCCTTCTTTCCTATTATCTAAGTCTCTCTAACTATTTCTGGAATCCTCTTTCCATTCGTATTCTTATCTTCCCCTAGCATAGTGACTTCACACTGTTGAGGTTCCCTCAAAGAGTCTAAAGTTAATATCTCTTTTCTTAAAACTTCCCAGGTGGATGTACTTATTTCTAGAATAGATAGGTCCTTCAATCCTTCTTGCATTCTTTCAACCTTGATAGTCAATTCTCTTTCCTTCTATCCCTCCTGTGTTATTTCTTTGTTTTGTTGCTTCAACTTATCCTCTCGTTATTTTATTATTTGGTTTATTTTTCTAGCTATGAAATCCCTTAGTTCTTGCTTTTTCTTTTCTATAGCTTCTTCCTCTGCCTTCCTTCTGATCTGATCCTTTTGAATCCAAGTCTTGCCTAACAAAAGTGGGAAAGGGGTGTTGTCCCCTACAAACTTAATGACTTCAAATTCTTCTTCAGACGATGTTCCCTGAACAATAATAGGTATATTAGTTACTCTTCCACATAAATTTATCATCTTACCTTTAAACAAGCCTATCCTTCCCAATGAAAGTACCATAGTAGGATTTCCCAAAATTCCCCAAGTTTCTTCTGTCATAATATTCACTTGTGTTTCCTCATCCAAGACACAGTCTATGTCGAATTCTTATATTCTTGCACTTATCCATTGTTTTTCTTTTAGGCTTTCTGGTAAACTGACATCTTTGTGAGCATCCATCGTTTCTTTCAACTGTGATATCATAGTCTGAACTTCCTCTGACCCTTTCTCTTTATGACTTTCTAATATTCCCTTGGTATCTTGATTTTTTTCATATTTTTCTTGTCTCATGTTCATCCTTTCAACTTTACCAATCATCCTTGGACAATCCTCAACCTCATGACCAACAATATTACAACAAAGACAAATAGGACATGCATCAGGGCATTCCTTAGAAAGATGTCCCAGTCTTCTGCAATTATAACACAATGTCAATCCTCTTTTTCTTTTAAATGTTCCCCAACCTTTTATGTATTATGCATCTCCTCTAGGATCATAGTGTTGGATCTGCAATCTGTAAAAAAAAATCTAGGTTCATGCATCCACTTATTAGTCAAAAAACTCTTTCTATGCATATTAATAACATATCTTTCTTCATTTCCATTAAATTTACTCAAATCAACTCTTTCTTTAACTGCTCCCTAGCCTTCAGACTAGGACAGAATCTATTAAACATACTTAAGTTCATGCTTTCAAAAAAAAAAAATCACTTATCTTTCTCTTGTCAAAGCACAAAGCTTTACCTCTTTTCTTCAGACTGGATTTCTTTCTTAGCACAAAGCTTCACAAGTCAAGTAGAGTATTGCGCATTTCAGCAGCATATCTATGCAAATAGCTTCTCTTTTTCTTTACTTCAGTTCCTAGCAATCACAGTTTCAAGTCCCGACAACAGAACCATTTGTTGGCACAGGGGCAGACCCAGGGTTCAATGCTTAACAACGCACCAACAAAACCCCGACTACTGGCCCTTTCGGCAACTCCTGTGAAGCAGACGAAGTCTCACTTGAGGTAGAAGCAGGGGGGGTTACAGGACGCATGTGTCTGTAACCAGGCTGGGACACAGATCTGTGATAATAACACTTTGTAGAGTATTCTATTAACACTTACAATATGACATGCATTAGTTCATTAATCCTCTTAACATCGCAAGGCCTAACCAAAGATAAATCGGCGCAGTAACAATGAATAATTATATAACCTAAGCACTTAGCATTATAAGTTAGATCTAGCATTCATTCATCCTTAACACAAGTAAAGCACTTAAGAAACAAAAGATGTATCTATCATACACAATAATCAAAGCACTAGGCAGATTCATAACATAAATAACACAACACAAATCAAACAAAAGACACAAGATATACGTGGTTCACCCCAGTGTGGGGCTACGTCCACCAACCACTTTGCCTCTTTATTATTTGTCTGAATCTTACATTCATCCACTCCTATGCACTAAGCCATAGAGTCAAGCTTCACACTGGACAGGAGATCCGCACACTAAGCACCAGCTCCTCCTTCCAAAACTAGGTCAAGGCCTAGAGACAACTCTCTATCAAGCACAAATCCTTAACACACATACACTCCCTTACACAAAGCCACTCGAACTACTTGCACTTAGCTCAAAAGACTCCCCCTTATACAATCTATTCTTCTTTATTTATACTTTTACAAACCCTTACAATAGGGTCAAACATGGGGTGAACCCATGGGCCGACATCCCATAAACCCATTACAAAAACCCTAGAGGACCCCTTACTGGTTTCACATAGCCCGCAAAATAAGTGAGATCCGTAATCTCAGCTCCTCCTGGGCACTCCATCTTCGACCAGCGTGTCGAATTCCAAAAGTGGGCCAAATCTGACCAAGGTTTCCTCAAAACTTGGTCAAGGGCCAACATCAACGCCAAAGTTTGAAATATTTTTGTAGCGTCAAATAGCCATGTTGGTGCCAATTGTCGTGATCATCAATGACAAAAAAAAGTTATAATTGGGGGTAAAAAAAATTGTAAGTATGGGCTATGAAAAATTGGTTTTTTAAAACTAATTTTTTTCTAAGGTCTCTAAAGAGAGTTTGGATAAAAAACAATATCAGCCCAAGGCCCAATCTCGAAGTATATGTTTTATGCCAAATCTCCAAGCCACAAGTCAACACAATGCTAGTCGATGCCCAAAGTTCAACAAAAGGCACTAAGGAGGATATCCCATGAGTTTACATACACTACGCATCGATTTAAGCTCTGTGTAGTTGCATATACAAAGTTTAGAATCCTGTGTATGCATTTTCATGTGGGATTATTTGCACAATGCGAAAATAAAAACACATCATAGAATCAAACTTGATTGCTTGATAATTTATGGGATGCATGAATGAACTAATGAAAATTGCGGCTGCTGACAAAAGGGATGAGCTAGAGTTTTTGCAAGGGAGGTGGTTCGATTTGAAAATCATTGTAAAGATCCCCAGTGGCATCAACTGGACCACTACTTTGAAAAGTTAGGCATGGATCTTCCCAAACATAAGAAATTAAAACATGAAAGTGAAGCAATGATGCAGTACTTGATGACTTAGATCATGTTGAGACTTTTGATGTGCTTGCTATGTATGTTTCCTTTCAGGCAGTTCTGTCTTATGCAAGTGGTCGTAAAACTGGTATCGTGCTAGATCATGGGGATGGTGTTATTCACACAGTGCCAATTTATGAAGGATAATCCCTGCCTCATACTATACTTAGGTTGCATCTTGTGGGGAGAGTTTTGACAGACATATTAATGAATATTTTGACAGAGAGAGTGTATTCATTCACCACCATTGCAAAGCGTGAAATTGTTTTAGATACTCTAAGATATTGTTCCAGCCTTCTCTAATCCATATGGAAGCTACTGGTATCCATGAGACAATATATAACTCTGTGTAATAAAGATGCGTACAATCTAAATGTGCGCAATCTAAGAAGACTCAAAGTCTGAAGAAACAAAGAGATTTTATGAGTCACTTGTCAAGCATTTTTAGCATTATTTTTTACTAACAATGGGTGTTGCTGCAATCCTTGCATCCTTGAGCTTTGGTCATCATGATCATCAACAGATCATCTTTCAAGAGTTCAAGAATAATCTACTAGATCCTGGTTTGGTGGATCACATTGAAGCTTCCAACAAAGTTGTGGCAAAAGCTTATGTCAACATTGGTAGTGTCGATGCTTTTGAGCGCAAGTTGGAGAAATCTCAGGAGGACTTGGGAATAGATCCACATGATTATGTTCCAGTTACATACATATCAGAGTTGTCTTTCCTACAGGAAGTAATTTCCTTGATACCTACTGCTCTTGTTATTGAAACACTTGTCTACCTAAATCGAAGATTCTGCAGAATTCATATATTGTTGATGCTCTAAAAATGATCTAGCCAACGATCTTTTCAACCTCCTCAATATTGAAAATCCTCTACCAAGTAGTACGGGAATATCCTTTCAAGTAGATCAAAAAACATGATTAGATTCATGAACTCCAACACCATAAGGAGAAGTATGATTTGAAAGTTAAGAGGTTAAGAGTGCAGTTCAAAGAAGCACAGATTGTAATTGTTCAATTGGAGAGGATATTTTTGGAGAAGAAATTGTATGAGGAAGCCTTTTCCATTTTTAGAAATTTCAATCTAAATGTGCAGCTAGTAAATTTGTTATTAGATCACATTTGAAACTTTGAACAGACAATTGAGTTTGCAGCACAATTTTTGTAGCACCAGAGTGCTTTGAACATAGTTTTCACAGCGTGTTGTCATTACGCTGCGAAAGTGTTGAAGATGCAGTTTCGTAGCGAGCATGCACTCACATGCTGAGAAAGTGAACCAGTTTTCCAAATCAGCAAAGATTTGATTGCCAGCTGGAGCACAAGTTTTAGATGAGTATGGATATTTGAAGGAATATTTTTTTATTATTCAATTGATGTATTTAAATCATGATATGTAAATATTTAGTAAGTCAAAAACTAATTCCTAGTTTGAATCAGTTTGTTAGCAGTTTAGTAGTAGTTTGTTTCGGTTCAGTTGTAACTTAATCTAAAGATAGAAAACCCTGATGAATTCGAATCCTTTGAGTGGTTATTGCATGTATTATGTAACTGAATATGTAAGGGGGGTTCAAGGAAAAGCTCTAGAGGCTTGAGAGGGGTTCAAACTGTAGGTGTTGTAAGCAGACTATGGATAGTTTTAATAATAAAAAAAGCTCTGGTTTTCTTATGTGTTCTATGTGTTCTATGACTGAAGATTCAAGCAATATTAGGTCTCCATGTGTGTCTTCATGTTATAAACTTGTATTTTCTTCTCGATCAGAGGTGGTGATTGTTAGTATAGGGTATACTAGCAGTTCATACATTGCAGATTCTTGACCAACGAATGATTCACTATAATAGCCCATTGTGTATAATTCATCTTTGACCTGTTTTGTTCTTAATTAAGAAAGTTTCTTAGCCAAGAGAATTCAAACCTATGTGTAAATCAATTAAGCAGGGTGTCTAGTCGGTTTGTTCATTGTATGCTATCCTCACCTTTTCATCCTTTTCACCCATAAAATCCTAATTTATTGAGTATTGGGATTGTTTTCCTTATTTGCATAAACATAGTCCAAAAATTAGAGGATACTTTGAGCTTAAAGTCAAAACCATGGTTTACTTGACTCCATGCCCAATGACTAGCTACTGACCTATAGTTAGCTTGTTGCCCTCTTGCTGATACACTAAACCCAAGCATAAACCTAATTCAATCATTCAGATCTAAATGGGTGTTATGCTTACTCTTATGCAGTCTAAAAGTGACTCATGGCACTATCATTTTTGGCGTCGTTGTCGAGGAGGGAAGACATGAAGATATCTTCCCTGGGAGAATGACAATGATCATAACCAGGACTTGATGGTGAACAAGCATTGGTCACATAATATAGACTGCATCATTCACATGGCGACTCCACTCCATGAAGGAAGAATTTGTTGGCGACTTCACTGTTTCAGGATGAAAAAGGCCATGGAGGCTATCTTGGCACGGAGGTTTGCACCTCTCAATTTTTCAGTTGTCCCTGGTTTTCCAAATCTAGTGTCTCCTCTGTCATAATGGATGGATTACCTTCCTACTTTCAAAGAAGACAAGGGGGGAAATCCTACTCAACATCTCGTTACATTTCATCAATGCATGGATCAACTAGACATTCATCATGAGGATGTGTCGATGAAAATGTTCATGTACTCTTTAAAAGGTGATGCACGAGAATGGTACTTTTCTCTTCCTGCTTCCAACATATTTTCCTTGAGAGATTTCCATGTTGCATTCAATGATCATTGTAAAAGGTATTTTTCCAAAGAACTTATTTTTGAACATTGTTGTGAGGAATTTCATTAAGATATCCAACATATTATTTTTTCTAGTAGTGAGAATGGAAGAGATTATACTAATGAAGATGTGGATGAGAAATCATTCATACATGGAACTCTTTCTATTTTTGCTTCCCAAGAAGAAGGTTTTTGAGATGTAGTTGGTGATAGTACTGATGATTACATGGTTGTAGATGCATTAAATTCCTCCTCTAATGAACCTACTATTTCAAATTTAGATGAAGGATACCAAACAGATTATGAAAAAAAATTGTTTCATAATTAGCTAAAGAGCTTCATAATAGAATTCAAAACTCAGATTCATTCTTGAATAGTTATGGTTATGATAGGGAACATATTTTTACATCAGTACATAATGAAATATTCAACAATAATCCTATTTATGATAGCTATGTATCAGATTCATGGGAAGGAAGTAAAGGGGATGATGTTGAACTTATGTTAGTTGTAGAAATACAAATTAAGAGAGCTTACAAAATCAACCATTATTTTCCTTTTACCTAGCAGATGCAGATCAACAATATTTAGAAATTGGTGAATTTGTTATTGATATTCCTTAATCAGCAATAGAGTATTTCTTTCTTGAAAGGAAAGAACCTAGGTGTTTTTTCCAAGATCCAGTGGTTATTTACATGGAATTGAAATGGAGCAGAAAGCCTTCTATCTTTGACTTTTTTAAAGACAGAATTTAAAAGTTGTAAGTATGGTATTCAAGCATGTTTGCTCCTATATTTTTCATTTCTTCTCATTTTATTTGTTCTTAAAGATGGAAGTCTGTTTTAGTTAGGTAATTGATTTATTGAATGGTTGAATTGAAAATTTCCCTACACTTAATCAGGGTTGTTTACTATATTAGAGTAGACTTATGTATATAAATAACCTCACACCATGAGCATGTGGTTTTTAGTTAAGTTTGTTTGCAGTATGATTTTAGTATGACAGTGTTTTAGTTTTCAATAAAGAGAAGATATGCTCTCAATATTAGGCATAAATCTAATTGTTCTTGGTAGCTCAGAGGGAGCATGTCATCCCCCATGGAGCCTATGTTAGTACAAAAATTTGTATTATCAAGTTTGGTCCTTTTGTTGTGAAATTTCCATGACGCTACAAAATATGCCATATCAACACTGAAGTTTAAAATATTTTCTTAGCGCAAAATAGCCATGTTGGTTCCAATTTTTCATGATTGTCAATGACAAAAAAAAGTTAGATTTGGGGGTAAAACAATTTGTAAGTATGGGCCAGAAAAATTGGTTTTTTAAAACTAATTTTGTTCTTGGGTCTCTAAATGGAGTTTGGATAAAAAAAATTATTGGCCCAAGGCCTAATCTCGAAGTATATACTTTATGCCAAATATCCAAGCCACAAGTCAACACAATGCTAGTCGATGCCCAAATCTCAACACAAGGCGCTAAGGAGGAGATCCCATAGGTCTACATGCACTACGCGTCGAGTTAATCTCTGGGAAGTTGCATATACAAAGTTTAGAATCTCGTGTATGCATTTTCATGTAGGATTATTTGCACAATGCGAAAATAAAAATGAAACATAGCATCAAACTTGCTTGGTTGATAAGTTATGGGATGCATGAATGAGCTAATGAGAATTGTGGTTGCTGACAAAAGGGACGAGCTAGATTTTTTGTAGGGGAGGTGGTCTGATTTGGAAATAATTTACATAGTCATTAAACCATTCAATTAAATAGTTAATAATCTAATTAATGATTAATGCATTAATTAATTATACTAGTGTACATGTGTAGGGTATGTGTACGTAGCTAGAGGACACAAAGTCTACACATGTGCTAATGATAAACAAACAATGCCTCTAGTGCATAGTTCTTATATGATCACAGTAAAACATGTAGGACAACAAATGAATCATTTAGTAATTATAACTAACAAAACTACAAGAATTCATCAAGAATTGATCATCACGCTTAAAATATCAAAAAGGAAATCATAATGAGTGTTTTGGAACCAAGTGAGAAATCAAGAATGGCACGACTAATCTCATAACAGTTTTCTCAACTAAAATCAAATCATCCTTCCTTCCTAACATACTTCCATCTTCCATCATATCCTTTCCTCTGTTGGACTAAGATGGAGCGTCAACTATATTGAGCTAACTCCAGATAGAACCTGTAAGTGGAAGTGTCATACATCTCGACCAAGATTCCCCAGCAGGAAACTACCAGTCACCATCACACGTCTAGGGGAGCATGACTTCACATAACCCGCCCATGACTCTAGGTTTTGGAGGATAAATGGTGGGAAATACCTCCACCCCTCCTCATAGAACTAGGGTCAACACCCTACATCAAGCCATACTATGCAACTATTGTTCTTAGAGTCATATCATCAAACATCCACTATGGGCAAGCTATGCATCCTGTCAAAACCACACTTACCATAGATCATAGTAATATTTTGAATCATAAATTAAATAGTAAGTGTTATCACTCCAAGAAACCCTCTGTGGTTGCAGACCAGAGGTGCTTGGTAACTTAAGAAATGAATGTTTTTGTATTTTGTAAATGTGGATCAATGGGATAACTCAATACAGCTTATGGCATTCAAACATGAAAATGATAAACAAATAGACAGTGCTCTCAAAGATTGATTAATCAGCAGGCAGCTTTAAAGTGGGTGGAGAATAAATTGTAACTAAACCAGTGCAAAGCAGGGTCTAAGAGACAATCAAAGAATTATTATCAGGCTATGAGCTAAACAATGGGATGACATCCATTCAAAGCTTGACAACACAGATAATAATGCAGAAGAAGGATGGAAAACTGATAATCAAAATCGAAAGAAACCTGTGATCTGTATTAACATATAAGTCTGAGTACAATAGCTAATCCTTTATCCAAAATCGAACCCCTAGAGCTCCAAATGTCTTTGGCTTTATAGCCTCTTCCACTCAGTTTCAGATCCTAAAACAATGGATCTGATATTCTAAAAATAGAAAGTCAAAACTAATTCACAAAAGATAAGGAGAGATCCTCA
>ML786034.1:141903-233449 GCA_009831015.1 Picea engelmannii | reverse complement strand
CTCCAAGAGGAAGATACAATCCTCCAATATCAAGAGAGATTTGAACTATCCATCCTTTCCCCTTCCTTCCACCCAAGAATATATGAAAGATAATAAAACTTTACATTAAATCATCACCATCAACCAATCATCACATAGAACCTGATAATGCTTCCAGAGACTTCTTCAATTTCTACAATTCTTCAATTCTTGGAGTAATCTGATCCTGTAGATAATATTATTCAATGAGTTCTCTGAAATTCATCCAATTTTTACTCCTTGAATCCTCCCCAAAAAGAGGTTATAGAAAGAATGGTAGACTTTATTCAATTCTGGTCTATTCAGAAGACCCCACTTGTACAGCATGCCCCACGCCCAATATTTAACATCTGATTCTGAAAATTGTACACAAGAAACTAAAGTTCGTACTCTTTCCAATGGAAGTGGTCCCACTTCATTTGGATTCTGTATGAAGAAGTTATGACTGATTTACCCGGAACACCTATTTATTGACTAGCTTCAGGACTAGTCACAAACCCTATTTTCCACAAAGTGTATCTCCATAATTATAGCGAATCAAGAGATAAAAATTTTACCAGAGGTACCATGATATGTCTTATAAATACCATAGTGATTTCACCATCTGAATTGTTCTAGAAAAAAAAGTTATGGAAAAAATGGTAAGATGAACTGAAAATAACATACCTTAGAACACATCACCAAAAGACTTCATCCTCCCTTGAAATCCAGCCTTCTTTTACTTCTTATTCCCTCTGAAATTTGACTTGTATCAAATGAATGTATAATGATGTTTATTTATACCATTTATGTCACTTTCCTTTAACATTAGGGCCAACCTGACACTTTCTTATTTTGTAATTCTTTTCTTTAATTATCTTCAGGGCCTACATGTACAATTCACTTTGTCATCTTCAAAAATTCATTTCTCCTCAACCATGAGGATCCACATGGCGTGCCACATACCACCGGAAACAAAATGATGTATACTATACATCCATGGGTGTTGTATCTGCATGTGCATTTTCCTTCATGTCCAAATGCCTTCATCAATCTTGCGGTCCAAAACCCATGACTAGGGTTGACATCAATAACAACAACCAATCTTCCAAAAAAAGAAGACATGGATGTGTGAGAACTGAGAAGGAAAATATGACCAAAGAGAATACCAATTATACATAGGCACATTACCAGTGTTGATTACTAGAATAAGTGTTGATTCTCGTCGACCTTGCAAAGTGACCAGTTAATGGGGCCAACGTTGAAATTTTTTCAAACTTTTCTTGTAGTCATTGAAATTTGACATGGTTGCACTAGATGCATGCCTTGACAGTATGGGAGGGTTTCAAGACTCAAATATTACTCATATTATACCTACATAAGTGAATTTTATGTAACTAAGTGGCCAATAAGTGTAATATGGTCAATAGCTTAGATGAGAGAAAAAATCAAAGATAAGATCAAATAACCGACGAAGCTTGTGCAATTTTTCAAGTACTTTTCTATCAAGCATTAATGTGTTTTTACAAACTTGTGATATAGTCCATAAATATTTATTGAGGTTAGTTCATGAAAAGGGGTCAAAGAAGACATGGTCGTGTGAGAACTGAGAAGGAAAAGGTGACCAAAGAGAAGACCAATTAGATATAGGCACATGACCAGTGTTTATTACTAGAATAAGTGTTGATTCTCTTCGACCTTGCAAAGTGGCCAGTTAATGAGGCCAACATTGAAATTTTCTCAAACTTTTCATGTAGTCATTGAAATTTGACATGGTTGTGATAGATGCATGCCTTGATGGTATGGGAGAGTTTTAAGACTTGAATATTACTCATATTATACCCACATAATCGAATGGTCTGTAACTGGGTGGCCAATAAGTGGAATATGGTCGATAGCTTAGATGAGAGAAAAAATCAAAGATAAGATCAAATAATTGACGAAGCTTGTGCAATTTTTCGAGTACTTGTCTATCGAGCATTAATGTGTTTTGACAAACTTGTGATATAGTCCATAAATATTTATCGAGGTTAGTTCATGAAAAGGGTTCAAAGAAGACATGGTCATGTGAGAACTGAGAAGAAAAAGTTGACCAAAGAGAAGTCCAATTAGATATAGGAACATAACCAGTGTTGATTACTAGAATAAGTGTTGATTGATTTTCAAGGTTGTCCATTTACCAATTAGTGGAAATTATGCTTTAATTTGACCCCAAACAGAGTGACCTGTGAATGGGGCCAATGTTGAAATATTTTCAGTTTGTGCTTGTATGCACTTAAGTTTGACATGGTTATAGTAGATGCATGCATCTATATTAACTAACATAATTATTTCTCTTTATTTTGTTCTTGTGTCATTGTGGAGAATAGGTCATCAACAAATCTTTTTAAAGATATGATTCAATTTTTCTTGTTAGAGTGAACATGGCGCAAGTAATAGGTTTGTCTTATCACTACCTAATTGAAGTGAAAGTGAGAAAAGGAAAGTCTATAAAACCAAATAGAACAATAAGAAAGATTTGAATCCAAACATGGGAGGATTTTTCCCATGTTACCAAAGAAGAGGACACATGGAATATCCCCTCAATGAAGAAGCATGAAGTAAAAGTGGCAATGTTATCAAGAAAATGAATAATATTCTACTAGATCAAGACTACTTGATTATCCCTTGAAAAGGGATCAAATCTTACTCATTCATAAGTTACAAAAATTGTAAACTCCTCATATTTTAACCATTGGGAATTAAATTTAAAAGGGATAAAATTATTTCCCCATTCCTTTTCTATTTGAAGGATAATTGGTAGAAGATCAGAGTCTCCTCTAACCTCTACCCAAGACCTAATTCTTTTAGGATCAACTATGATTAGCTTAGACACCAGAAATATATAGAGCCTCTTAGTCATTTTATCCTCCTTGGTCCTCAAATTCCTCCAGTTCAGGGGGACATTTAAAGGCTCTACATCTGCCAATCTATCATCTTTAATATTATGGAGAAAATAATTAATCCTCCCTTATTTAAATCCCCTAGTTTTCAACCCTTTCAACCCTAGTTTCCTCTTAGTATTTTTGAGAGTCTTCAATATACTCTTTTCATACTCCTCAAAACTTGAGACAATGTCTTGGGCATAGATCGCAACTATTTTTGTCTCTATAAACATGTATATTCTCCCTCATACCATAAACACGTCTATTCTCCCTAATAAACACATATATTCTCCCTCATAAACAATTATTTGAGATGCTAATGACTTGTATTTTTACCATGACAACATTCAAGGTAAAAAAACAAGGGGCTTAGGCCCTAAATGATGCTTTTATGGATTGTAGGTCATGCATAGCACCTTAAAACATGACACATGCCTTTCATAAGGTATCAATTTCCCAAGGTTGGTATACATGTACAATTCTAAGATTTTGAAAACCATGAACACATCTATTCTCCCTCATAAATAATTATTGCATATGCTAATGGCTTGTCTTTTTACCATGAAACATTCAAGGTAAAAAATAAGGGGTTTAGGCCCTAAACGATGCTTCTATGGCTTGTAGGCCATGCATAGCACCTTAAAACATGACACATTCCTTTCATAAGGTATCATCTAAGTCACATGGACCATGCACAAGTACTTGGACCATGAAACATCCCTTATAGAAGTAATTATGTCCCAAGAGTGGGATATATTATAATATTTGGTTTACCAAGGATGGACCTCTCAACATAAGAAGTGCATAGGTGCTAAAAGTTAGGGCTTGGGTTCTATATGTAGATTTAAGGTAGATGGGCCATGCATCAACACTAGACTACATGGCATACCCTTATGATAACATCTGTGTATTGGTATATATTGTGATATGGGGCCAATTCTAAGGCTTATCGCATTGATTATGGGGCTTCTTTCCAAGTACATGATTCAACGCAAAAAACCATTTCCCTTACCCACGTTAAAATGTATATGGGGTGGGAGAGAGAGAGAGGTGGAAGGGAGGCACGAGGAGAGAGATATTTTGAGAGGGGAAGGAGTGAGGGAGGTGGAAGGGAAGCACAAGGAGAGATATATTTTGAGAGGGGAAGGAGTGAGGGAGGGAGAGAGGGAGATATAGATAAAGAGAGGGAGGGAGATCAAGGAAGGTGGAGATATTGGGGAGAGAAGGGGAGGGGGAGAGAGAGGGAGGGAGGGGAGGGGAGAGAGGGAGAGAGGGTGAGTGGGGGGAAGAGATATATTATGAAGGGATGAAGGGACAGAGAAAGAGAGGGGTGGAGGAGAGAGAGAGAGAGAGAGAATAACATTTTATGTTATTCTATGATGAAAATGATATGAAGAAATAAATAAATCCTAATGGATACTTTGGCCAAGGAGAGAAGAATGATTATCATTGTAACTATAGGTATTCGAATGAAATACTAAGACCCATTCGAAGATTGTTTATTTTGGTTTTGAGGGTAAACATTATTGTGTTCATTTGATTGATTGTTCTATTTCTTGTAGAGAAGGAATAGATTCATCTTTATTTATGATCATTGATGGTCAATTGGTTAATCAATCCCCTAGATGTAGAGGGGAGGGTCGAGATGTAGGAGGATCAACTTGTGGTTTGCACCATGTTTTTGTGCAATAGTAGTGTTAGGAGAAACAATTACACTGGATATGTATGTAGTGTTAGAAGGAACATGTCAAAATTAGGTTCATTATACTTTTATCTATTGTCATACATGTCAAGCAACACTTCCTTTTCATTCTTTTGAATGTGTTCTATGTGTGACATTAATTACACTATTCTTTTGTTTAATTATGGTGTTTTTCTTTGTGCAAAGTGTTATCACTATAATTTCATTCGCAAATGGTTACAGGAATCCAGCATCTTCAAACACCCATTAGTTCATCCATGGCCCAGAAAATGCATTTCCAAAGGGCACAAAATTATACAACTGGTCAAAAAATCAGCATGCACTAAGAATACAAAGGATGTGCACACACGTGCAACAGTCAAATAATGTTGGAAAAGTGCACATGCGCCCAATGCATGATTGTGGATGAAAAAAACCTCGCACACCTCAGAACGACACATTTATGATTTTGGTCAGCCTTCCACCCACTTCTGGTTCATCTCCCAAGTCAATTTGACACCCAAATCTGAGTTGAATCCAAGTGGGGGGTTGGTCAAAGACCTAAGGGTTCCCTAAAGATCCCCTTGTTCACACTAAAGACTGGTTAAATAATGCCTCAAAGATTTGTTATAAAAAGAGGCCATGGGTGCACTATATTTTCAAGGAATTCATTTGTATTGTTATGTTGCCTATATTCTCTTGGATAATCCTCTTTTCTCATCAAGAGCATACAAGCACCATTTCCTTTAGCCATTCACATCACCTCTTGAGTGAATGGGCTTTGGATTTATTCACCATTTCCTTTTAGTTTGTTACTTGTAAGAAGAGCTCAATCATTGGGGGTTCAAGGGCCCTCCCTTGGAGGAAGAGGGGACCCATAAGTCTCCCTTTCTCTTTGGTGTTTTCCCACTAATACAACTTATCCATTGGTGGCATGCATGTTGTTTAATTTTTGTTCTATTTCCCTTATGCACTCTAGTTTAGTTTCTTTTATTGTTATTAGCATTAGTTATTTGTTTATTTCTTATGCTTGATGTTTCTAACTCTTGCATTCACTGTTGTCTTGTCCAGCTAACCCAACTGGACTTGTAAGCATCCTTATTTTTCTCATTTAGGTGATGAAAGGGATGCAACATATTGGCGACTCCACTGGGGATTGGTATCAATTTACCCCCCATTTGATTTGTTTGAGCACTTCATTTTGGTTTATTTAACTTGCAGGAACCATAATTGGCCCATTTCTGCCTGCAAAAAGCTAAATTCAGAGATGAGTTGAGAGAATTTCATCCGAAATTTCTTTCATGACCGTGTAACAGAAAGTGTGCATGTTTTTTAACTCACAGGCTCATCTTCCGAGCATGTGTGCCAAACCCACTGTGTTTCTCAGCACATTTTGTGCACTGTGCCAAAAAGTCATGTTTAATTTGTGCATTGGTGCCCAATGGGCCTCTGTCTACTCTGTGGCCCGCGCATATGTCTAGAAAATCATACATTGTAAGGGTTTTTGTGATTTGTTGGAGGCCCATAGCCTTCTTAAGTTTGATTCTATGCATATTTTAATATGCACCACACTTAGATTCCCTCTCCACATGAAGGGTTAGTCAAAACATAGGCACTTAGGGGGTTAAAAATCATATTTATCCTCTTTTTTCTTTCATTTTTCCACATGGATGGCTTGCGTTGATTAAAGATAAGTTGGAATCATTCTATATCACAAATATAACTACTTGCATTGGGACCAGAAATTGAACGTCAATATTTGATTATGCTCTTCTCTCGCGCCATAAAGCGATCTTGAGAATCAGAAAAACTTGGCACAATTTCACTTGTTCACACACAAAGTCACTACTCACTCACATAGTTTTCATCTCGAAACATAGAGGTTGAAATAAGTTTCATCCAAAGGGATTCTGATATGCCCCACCCCTTTTCTTGACGAAACTATCCACTCCCACTTAATTTCAATGAGATTGGTTCACACCCCCAATCTCTCAAACAACCACATCTAAAAAATTTCAAAAAACTCACTAAGTTTTCCTCCATAGGAGGTGCCAAAAGAAATTTTTTAGTCTAGGTAGGATCTCGGGGATAGGCATCCAAATAAATCCATGTTATCTTGTTCTCACATCTTCAAAACAATAGAAGTTGTCAAATAGGGAACTTTAAATCCTCCAAGTCAAGTGTTCCTAACACCATAAGGCAGGGAGATACCCGTGAAGGGTTGAAGGCTGAGGTCTGGTTGTTCTATGCATCCCCCCTTGAGGCACCCACCCCTTGGACGGGATCCATCCCATGACCCATTTCTTAGGCCGAAAATCTAAATGCCTCACTTTGACCGAGGTACCTAGTGACCAATTTTTAGGATATCTACCCAAGTGGAAATTGTGGGCTGCAATTGCACCTTGATTGGATTTTGTGTGGCTATTGGAAAATATCACTAGCTCTTTCGGGATATGCCCCCTCTAGCCCTCATTATAATTGATTACTTCATCCTTCACTAGTTTCTCTTCCGGTGGCTTCAGACCCCACTGTCGAGTGCTATTGGAAGGTCCAGTGCTAGAAGTACATTACATCTGTTAGGACACGAGCTTACCCACATTACGTCTCCACGTGGACAAAACCTACTTACCCACATGTATGATTCTTTATCAATTGATTTATGTATGATTCTCTTGTGATTACATGCAATTGTGAGATATATTATGAAGGTCCAAAAAATCATAACAAAGACTCATGTTCATTTATTTCTCTCATCACCATTTGCACACATCCACTTTGCTAGTCGGACATCATAGGCGACCCACAGAATCCCCGTCATTCCATATGCTTGCTAAATCTCCCTCCCACTCTAGGGGGAGTTCCTATTCTTTCCAACTCATCGGCTCCACCTTCTCACACTCCTATGAGTGCTACCATCTTAGGATCTACTTTGCTTGGTTCCACTTTACTTGGGTCCACTTACCAAGGTCAACCATCCACCCACTCTCCTTTACAAGGAAGAGAGGGCACACTTCTTCCCCGGGAGGAAGTACAACCCCACATATCCCCCCTCAAGGGTCAGGGACACACAACACTCACACCATGGCTGGAGCTAACCCTCCTCAAGGGTCAGGTAAACAAACCACTTCCACCATGACTAGAATTAACCCTCCACCGCCACCCCAGATGCCATACTTGGCTTCCCTTAACATATTAGATCTGACTAAGCTCACCAATGATCCTATATTGCATGACCCCACATGGCCTATAATGCCTACCAAACTACCTTCAAACATTCCCAAGTTTGAAGGAAAAGTGGGAGACGACCCGACCAACCATATCATGACTTTCCACTTATGGTTATCTTCAAATAGCATCATGGATGACTCAGTCCGATTGAGGTTATTCCAATGCACGCTCACTGGCCCATCAGCCAAGTGGTATGTAGAAGAAAAATTTGGGTCCCATGTGACCTTTGAATCTTTGGCCAAAGAATTTTTGACCTTCTTTCAACTACCAATCTGTCATGACAATGGTCTCGAACTACTCTCCGATTTTAAACAAACCTTCGCTACACACATCGCTAACCACATTCATGAATGGCATTGACGACATAGTCTATGCAAAGTAGAAGCCACCAAGAAACAATGCCTTAATTGGTTTCTCAAATCACTTGTTTCCCTTCTTGCCAAGGATGTGGCCGCCACCTTCCCCCAATCTGAAGAAGAAGCCATTAGCAAGGCTCAACAATTTGAGCTCATTTATTCATAGTTAGGATACTTATATACGGTACTACCTGATGCCCCGAGACCTGTTCCATTTAACCAAGACAAACCTAGGATGTCTCACTCCGTGGATGGATTGATTGGTACCACTACACACCACAATCCACACCTCCACCAACCACCTATGTATGGAACACCTCAATATCCTTTGGTATATGGAGGACCCCCTTATTATCCTCCTCCCCCTTATCAACATCCATACCCTGTTTCCCTCCCTCCACCCATAAGTGGAGCCCCGATGGCACCCATAGTACATCCAGCGGCCCAAACAAGTTATGGTACCCCCTCTACATCTGCTTACACCCTAAGCACTAGTGAAAGCGTTGCACCCTCCTATGTACCTTATGGATCATTACCCCAAAATAATCTGTACTTTCCATTTCCTGGCCCTCCATAGCCCATGGCTCCACCACCAGGACACCCACACGCTGGGTTAATTTTGTTCAACCCTCTCCCGTTCAGCAATATCAAAATTTTGAATAGTTGAACACAAAAAATCCGACCCATCATTCGAGCAAAAAGAAAGGAAAAAACTGAAACAATAATAATCCAGGACAAGGAGGGAACCAAAACCACCCCCAACAGAACCAACCTATCGGGAGCAACCAAAATCAGGGGAACCAGAACCCCCAAGGGGGAAATAAAAATAAACACCAAGGGAAGAATAACAACAATCTTCGGACAAACTTTCCTTGTGCCCTTTGCAGTGAGTATGGCCATTATACTCACCATTTCCCTCAAATTGTTGACTTTAAATGAATGAAAGAATCTGGAAATGGACCACGTCCCCTAGCACTACCTGCTTCCCAACAGGCCCCACAACAATATGTGCAGCAACCCCCCCCAGTTGTGTTACAAAACCCCATCCCACACCAAGGGGTGATGAACACCCAACAGGATATGCATCCTACCCCACCACAAATGGGATAGTATCCCAACCTAGGCACTCCTACCGATCGCACTATCCTCCTCACTAGTGAGGAAGAAGTTCTTCTACAAATGCGCAGTTGTCAATACATCGCACCTCTTGACTCTTCTCCCACCACCTCATAAACAACCCCAGCCACAATTGGACCACCTTTTATGATTCCTCGCCCTAATACTGATGCACCCCTTCATATTCCTCGCGTCCCATCATGACAAAATGTCAACAACCCTCAGGCTAGGGAGGTGCACAATTACAGTCTAGTCGATGACTTGGCACAATCTCCTGCTGGCATATCATTTTTAGAAGTCCTTCAAACCTATCTTACTCAATGGAAGTCATTGATTTCCGCCCTAGTGGAAGTTGAACCTACTGATACTCGTCTCATCACCTTTGATCTTGATAGTGGGGAACCTGGTCTCCTCGCTCTAGTCTTTTTCCAAATACTGGTTAAAATCAGGAACATCACAGTTCATCATTACATCATTGATGAAGGTCCATTCACATGCATCATGTCCAAAACCATATGGAAGAAACTGGGTTCCCCCGAACTCATACCATCAGTCATCACTCTGAGAGCTTATGATGGACGACCATCCTCTCCTAAAGGGCTCTTTCAAAATGTCGCCGTTGAACTCGGGGGAAAAACTATCCTCATTGATATTGAATTTATCGATGCTCCACTAGATTACAACATCTTGTTTGGGCGTAGCTACATGTACGCGATGAAGGTTGTGGCCTCTTATGTGTTTCATACAATGATGTTCCCCCACAATGGGAAGATCATCACCATCGACCAAGTATCACATTATGAGCCCAACCCTTCCTCCAACATCGATAACATCCTACCTTTTGTCCACACTAATCTCGATGCCTACCCACTCATTGAGATGGGTCCTGGAATTTTCAAAGACCCATCCTTTCTAGGGACATGCCATGGAGCACCTCCGCTCATACATCCCTCAGCAAAAGTATGTGTCATCTCATCCAATGGAACAGAAACTAGAGATACCCTTCCTCCCACAGAGGCTTCATTATTATCTGGCATCCCACTAGTCACAAAGCTCCTTCCTCAGGAATCCCCTGAGAACTCTTCAGCTCCACATGTTCCTGACTTTACCCTCCCCCAGGGCCACATCTCGGTTTGGGAGATAGTCCCCCAAGACATTACTCAAATCCCCTTCTTTTACCCCCCACCGGGCGTACAATATTTCCAGGTAACTGCAATGCTTACCCTTCCCAATATGGTGCTAGAAATTCCAATATGGTATCTACATCCACCTGCAATGGTCCCTCAACCATCCCTCCCTCTCCAACTAGAAGGAATCTTGATGCAGATTCCCATAATTACTCTCACCACACCACCCACACCCCCACTCACTAGCACCACTGCTATAGTTGGGGGCAGATGGAAGAAGAAAGAGCTCGTCGCTCCACTTCCACCACAAGTTCAACCTCCTTGTGCACTATGCGAGAAAGATGGACACCCCACCAACAAATGCCCATATATTCTCGAGCTACACAATCTAATTCAACTCCCCTGAGTCAGCAGCTTGACACCTGTCGAGCTTCCCCACCATCTTGGCATGCAACATTAGGACCCAGGAAAAATGCTCACCCCCCAATGCCCTCTACATAATCATCAGTTGACCCCCACTGATCTGTTGAGTCGTGAGAGATCCATACACTCTCACAATCATCGATGCAACACACCAATGCACCAGGGCATCCATCGCCCAAATCCTCACCACAGATTTAGACATGTAGTCCTCTCCTAAACAATAGGTCTAGGCTAGGACAACCAACTACCCATCCCCGGCTACCACAAGCTCGACAGGTAGCAGGGTCCCCCGAAAAGGGAGCCCAGTCAAAAAGTATACATCCTCTACATCAGAGAATGTCAGGTGCTCACTGCAAACAATGAAACATTGTAGCTCTGGACTCCACATCGAAATTAGGAACTGCAGCAAGTACTCCTGTGCCCTCACTAGTGAGCACTCAAAAAAATTTAGCAGCCCACAAGCTGCCAAAGCACCACATATTGTTGACTCCTCATATCTCACCGCCTCTCTCAGGCGAGCCTAGTCCCTCTCCCTCCAATGGATCAGCATCGTCAACTGGTCGCCTGCGTCCACACATACAGGATTTGATCATCCATCATAACTCATAAAAACACATAATCTCCAAAAACAATTAGTTTGTACACCCTTTAGCTTCGCCTCAAAGGCGCGGCTTTTTTCCCCACAGGCACGCACATATGCGCACTTGTTCACCCCACATTTGTGCACTCATGCGTGACTTTTGGCAATACAAGGGCGCACCCATGTGCCTCTGTCACACACACAGATGTGCATCCTAGTGCACATGGTCACTCCACAGTTGCGCACACATGCACAACTGTCAGGAACACAACCGCGCATGGATGCATTGTTGTGCTTTGCATAGGCATGCATTTCATGCGTGCTTGTTCTCCCCATTTGGGTGCCCCCATTTGCGGCTCTCCAAATCACATCTGTGCACTCGTGTGCATGAAACACTCGATCGCCTGTGCACTAGGGGGCCCACCCCCACAAAAACCCCTTGTATGGCCATCCATACAAGCCCTACCCAAAAAGAAACCATAACTATTGTGCAGGAGGATACAACCACTAACCTGAAACTTGTTAATCCTGAATCAACTGGCTCGATCTCCTAGAATCTCCAAATATCTCCTCAAACCTCTCGTCAATCCACTATGGCAACAGGTACAAATGAGGTGGCAATGTGGGCCCTACAGCTATATATATTCCCTTTTACCAAACTTCCATACTCAATTCTGGGAGCTCCGAGCGTCTGTTTTCCGATTCATCTTCAGCCATGGGACCAGGATCTCTCCACCTACACAGTCACATTCCCCAGACCACCATCCATCCTCGGCCCATGGGGAGAATTTTTCTCACATCACGCCCAGGTACGCATGTTTACGTTCAAAATTATCAAATAACTGTTATATGTTCTTTATCTTTAGATATTATTCACGTCAGGTATTTGGTTTTCATGTGTGTAGGTACTTGGTCACCACAAATAAGCACGGCCCTTTCAGGTATAAGATCGCTACTGGCATGTAATCATTCCCTCTGGATATCAATCGCATCTCCCAGTCACACCCTCTGATATTTGCCTCTAACGTCCCCCCATCTGGCTCTGCAGTACTCACACCTCCACTGCATTTCAGTATTGTCACCTGGTAGAACTCTTTCCCACATGAGTTGTCCCATTCATAGTCCCCCTTGACACTTTGACACTCATGCTGCTTTCACCCCCTAGGGTTGGGAGTCCTCATAGTCTTTGCATTCTCGAGAATTAGTCCTTATTTTGCTAACTTCCCCATAATGGACTCCTGAGTAATCTCATCATGATTCACAGTTTGACTGCACCTCTGCAGTATCATTATCTCTCCATCTCATCCACCATCAATTTGCCCATCTCCAGATTATCCTCCATTCATTTTACCTAATACAGAAACCCACCTATGAAGCCCCCACCCTCCACCTGTTTTCCACGCAACTTGTGCCCTCACAGGCCAAGCTATATTGCATTGGGGCACCCGTTTTTGTATTTGTACGCTCATCCCTAGTTATTCTTTATTCATTTGGTAATTGTACAAAGCCTTTGTTTCGAGCCATTACATAGTTTTTTGTCATCACCTTTGGCGACCTTACTTTTCCAGTAAAAGCAACCCATGCCACCCTTGGTTGGGGCATTCATTACCTTCTACTCATGTTGACATCGTCCATGTACCCCTGATATCTGCGTTTGTCCACTTTGTCCCGCCTCTATCACAACTTAACCCATGTGTAGTCGTCCCCCTAACACTAGACTCAGTTTCACGGTTGTTGCCACTCATACTTCACAGCTATCCCCAACCAAGAGCAGTCTTGAGTCTCACTGCATCTTGACTTCATCCATGTATCTCCTCATTCCATGATCTCATCCCGTGGATTTCATGAAGCCCTTTTCTTCTTGGAGTCACATCTCCATTTTTGTCGACATCAGCACAGTTTCCAGAAGGGCGACAGTATCTTGACTCTAATCACCTTTACCATGAGGAGTCTCAGATGGCATAGAGAGAACCATCATTGCTCTATGTTTTCGTTGACCCCCACGACATTCGACTTCAACACTTTATCATGTTGGGGTGGGTCTTACTTTGCGACTATTGCAGTTTTTTTTATATTTACCGAAGACCTCTGAAATTTGATAGGCTATCAATGCCTGTGTCTCATCGACACTTCTTATAGGTGTCATCGCCTCTTTTCAGAGTTTGTTCACCATCAGAATTTTCCTCTTCTATTATCAACACGCCCCCAAGGGTGGTGCAGTCGTCTACACCAACACATAGCTTTAGCTATTGTATTACACATTTTTGAGTTACATGAAATGAGCATGAGGCATGCCCTCCTCATTTGTACACAATTTTATTTTTCCACACCTTGCAAAAGGTTTGGGTCCTACAAGTTCCCCTCTCCCTCCAATGGGTCGCTCTTGAAATTCCCCTCAACACTCTTTCTTACAAAGGTACTCTCAGTAGAAGAAACATTGATGTATTTCGGCTATACGTATGCTCCTAACCTCACACATCAAGGGGCATTTGTTATCACTTGAATTTCATATGCAAATGGTTACAGGAATCCAGCATCTTCAAACACCCATTAGTTCATCCATGGCTCAGAAAATGAATTTCCAAAGGGCACAAAACTATGCAACTGGTCAAAAAATCAGCATGTGCTAAGAATACGAAGGATGTGCACACACGTGCAATAGTCAAATAATGTTGGAAAAGTGCACATGCACCCAATGCACGATTGTGGATGAAAAAAACCTCGCACACCTCAGAACGACACATTTATGATTTTGGTCAGCCTTCCACCCACTTCTGGTTCATCTCCCAAGTCAATTTGACACCCAAATCTGAGTTGAATCCAAGTGGGGGGTTGGTCAAAGACCTAAGGGTTCCCTAAAGATCCCCTTGTTCACACTAAAGACTGGTTAAATAATGCCTCAAAGATTTGTTATAAAAAGAGGCCATGGGTGCACTATATTTTCAAGGAATTCATTTGTATTGTTATGTTGCCTATATTCTCTTGGATAATCCTCTTTTCTCATCAAGAGCATACAAGCACCATTTCCTTTAGCCATTCACATCACCTCTTGAGTGAATGGGCTTTGGATTTATTCACCATTTCCTTTTAGTTTGTTACTTGTAAGAAGAGCTCAATCATTGGGGGTTCAAGGGCCCTCCCTTGGAGGAAGAGGGGACCCATAAGTCTCCCTTTCTCTTTGGTGTTTTCCCACTAATACAACTTATCCATTGGTGGCATGCATGTTGTTTAATTTTTGTTATATTTCCCTTATGCACTCTAGTTTAGTTTCTTTTATTGTTATTAGCATTGTTTTTTTGTTTATTTCTTATGCTTGATGTTTCTAACTCTTGCATTCATTGTTGTCTTGTCCAACTAACCCAACTATACTTGTAATCGTTCTTATTTTTCTCATTTAGGTGATGAAAGGGATGCAACACAAAGGTTCCAAGCATAGATGAGGTATAGAAACCTAGAAAAGGGAGATACATGAATGCTTTCTTTCACTCTCATCTATTGGACACACTTTCCTAGGAATAATTCTTTCATGGAGGGCGAGGGTGATAAAGGGTAGTAGTTCTAATAAGTCAGTTGGCATAAAGGGAAATTCTTTTATTTATGGATGAAACAATCATTTCAAACCTTCCAAATGGGTTTGTCTTACACTAAGGATCCCTATTATAGATTTTTTCTTCCCCTATTGAATCTCTTTTAAGGTTTCTCTTATGGATGGTGCAATAGAGATTTTATCTTTACTATTTAAGGGCATGTCTCCTTTAAAGGGTCCACTCCTAAACCCCAATATGACCCTTTTTTCCAATTGGCTTATTAGAACTACTACCCATTACATAGGAAAATTATTTTTCCTTAATGTTTAATCCTTAATGTCATCGTCATCATAAATACTCCACCATTATTTGATTGATTTATATATTATATATTATATAAATTATAATATATTATATATAATTTATATAAATTATAAATTATATATATTATATAATATATATAAATTATAAATTATATATATATATATATATATATATATATATATATATATATATATATATAACTATAATAAACACACACAAAAAAATACCAAAAAAACAAAAACAAATAACAAAACATAATTTTCAAACAAAAAACACAAATTACATTTCAACCTGCACAAAGAGGAGGAGCAAGCATTTCAACCTACTCACGAGGAGAAGGAGAAGGAGGTCAAGGGCAAAGAAGAGGGCATGCGAGGAGAAGGTCAAGATCAAGGGCACGTCGGATAGAGGAGGAGGAGGGCACGCCATTTGAAACCTACATGCGAGGAGAAGGAGATCGAGGGCACACCATGAGCACTAATAATTTGAAAATCAATTCAATATGGTGTAAGTCTCCCTGCTAAGCCTTGACAGTTCTCATTTTATGTGTCTTTAATTCTCAGATGGATGATTTTAAGAAACTATGAGCTGAGGTCCCATCTTCATTTTTGTTTCCCAAATTTTATTTACATTTTTCTTATGATTGGTACATTAGTGGAATTATTTTGTGTTCTCATATCTATTGAGAGCGATATTTCTCTTCTTTTAAGTCTTCTGGTATTTTCCTCATCAGCAACTAGCTTCCTTTTTTTCTGTTCCAATTCCCCAATTTGACCCTTAAGAAAATCATTGGAAACCCATCTATCTTAGTAAAATAGAGGTAAATAGACTTAAATATATTTTCGTCCACCTCGTAATAAGCCCCCTAATCTGTCTATTGAATCGATGGAGATAAATTCCATCCCCCTAATAGTTAAGTCAATTTACTTGATATCCTTTCCCCATCATTGAATGTTTCCTAATTTATAATAATAATACTAATTATTGGTAGATACCTGACCTAAACACAAGGGTCAAAGTATTAATATCAACCATAGTGCTCAATCAATCTAAGGATTATTCCAGTGATGATCCCAAGTGATTCTAGATTTCATTAAATATCCATTGTTTGGAACATTGTTTGAAAAGTGAAGTTCACAATGAAATTTATTTTGAATATCTATGTAGTTAGAATAATGGTGGAGTATTTATGATAATTATGACATTAGATCTATGTGGAGGAATGAAATCTTGAAAATCCAACGATCATAGTCTTTGGGATTGGTATAGAGAAATCCTACCAATTTCCTAGAAATCCTACCAATTTCCCTTCCTAGACCATAGATAATATTAGGAACTTCATGCTCAATGATGAACCCCTTGTTGATAGTTAATGTATACCTTTGATTTTATAGTTATTATTTTATCATGATTACTACCATATTCTCCCATATGATGACCTTATTGTACAACATGAAATATAAGGGAAAGGGAAGGAATCATGTTATCATAGCCAAATTGATAAGAACATACCGAATTTAAAAATTCAGATCTTTCATATGTTGGGGTAGTGACAAGATATTCTTTGATTCAAATTCTTGTGAAAAATTACATAACATGCTACTCATTATCTAACTTGAACCACTCCCATACTCTTTCACACATGTGCATCATCTCATTCTCCATGTCTACAATATGTGGAGGGTTATTCAGGGTTTCAAAACTTTCTTCATATTTTCCTACTTTAATCCTCTCATGGTCATGTTAATCCATATAGAGGGTCGTGATATAAACACTCATTGGTATAATGCTAACATAAATTCCAATCTTCACTTTGTCAATTAGAGGGCACAATTTTGGCAACAATTTAATGTTTTTAGTTCCATGAAATTTATTTTGTTTCTTCAACAACATTAAGGATTAAACATGAGGGGTTGGAAATGGCGATGTAAAACATTTAGTAATATTTTTTTCATAGCATTACCCTTCTTTTCATTGTGTCTCACATGAAAAAGAAACAAAATCACATTGCCATTGTGAATTTATAAGAACATACTAGACTTACTTCACTTCTAGCTTTGGTCACAACAATAACAAAGAATTGTCTTATCATTGTATTTTTGGAAACCGACATCATCCAAGGGATATTATTTTGACTTAAATATATAATTATCTATTTCTTTTGGCTAATTTTCATAGGCATAGATAATATCTAGGAATTTTTTACTATCAATATTTCAAGGGAGTGTTCATCATCTAATTTGGGGTATTCGATTATCTCTTTTTAAATGTAATCTCCCTTATTACCCCACCAAGTTTTGAAATCATTTTCTGATGCATACCAATGTTTTATTCCATTTTATCCAAGTTATTATACAACATAAATGCCTTACTTGAAATATCTACACAAACAATTTTATGATTGTATCTTGTGCTCAACCTTCATACCCTCCATTAGTGTATGGATTTTTTTCACATGTTCAAATATAGATGTAACAATTTGACCTAGAAATATTAGGATGAATTTCATCCATATACATATAGATAGACATGAATTTGGGTACCTTGGAATTCTAGTGAAATACAAAGAACCAAAATCTTTAAGGGCTCCTTCTTTATTATAATTTTATTTTCTCAAAACCTAGTGTTGCATTTTTATTTAGGTCATCATCATAATTTTCTTATAGTTTCCTATGTAAACCTATTATTTCAACCTCCTTTGTTGGTTCAACATGGACGAATTTCATAATTTTGTCATTGATGAGAGAAACTAATGTTATGGCCCCAATTACTCACCACTCATGTTCTTCAATATCAAATTTGATTCACATAACCCCATTAAGCATAGATGAAGGATAATTTCCTTTCACTTTGATTTATCACCAATAATTTGACTATCATTGAACTAATGGTTAGTTTTAGATCCAACATATCCTTAATTTTGTACTATAGTTGAAGACAAAGTGAGATCAATGCTATCATGAAGTTCCAGAGCATCACATGCCATACCATTTTTATCTTGAAACATGCCATGAACATGTTCGCATTCTCCATTTTATATTTCAATCTTGTGATCATTAGTATCCCATTTATTACTGTAAATTCCCAAGGTTTTTCCACACATCTTACAAACCACTACTAAAATAGAGGGAACCCAACACTATCAATGAAGAAAACAAAATAAACGACAATGAGAGAGTTGTGACCATATGTCAACTAATTTGTCCCTTTAAAAAACCTTCATTGATGTGCAAGGGAGAAATATGTCTGTGAGAAAATACCAAACATACATACATTTAATAAGGTGTGTGGGATAAACACACCCTCAAAAAAAAAAAAAATCACAAGAAGCTACCTAAAACCCTAGTATCATGCTTAGAGATTAATGTAAAAGATTTGAGCCAACACCTTAGGCCTATGAACTACTACCAAAATAAATGGCACCCAACACCATTGATGAGGTAAAAAAAATAAACTACAATGAGAGAGGTTTGATAGCATGTCACCTAAGCTACAATAAGTAAGAAAATAATGCAACTTTTGTGGATAATAAAATAGAGCTCGAGATGTCATGATCTTCTCCAACTAGCGCCATGCCTTCACTTGGAAATTCTAGGCATTGCCATACCAAAAGAGGAGAACCAAGTATCAACAAAAACCACCATGAATATAGTGCAGAACTTGAAACTAAACCTTCAATGGAAATATTAGGAAAGGAACCCACTATCACAACAATTATTATGGTTTGTGAAGCCCCAATATATGCATTAGATGTGTTTAGGATGACCTCCCATACCCATAACACAATGTTAAAAGTCATCTCCAAGAAAAATATCAAATTATGATGTTTTGCTTCATAATTATGGTAGTAAATGTCGTATAGAGGATCCTCATATAACTTTCCATTGAAAATGAGTTGAAAAAGACTCCCCTTCTTATGGTTCTATCCAATTATATTATTTCAATCCTTGAATATTATTCTCACCACCCCCATCAATATCTCTTTTGTGTTGCAGAAAATGATAGTAGTCAAGATCTTGATCCTCCTAGAATAGAAAAAAATTATCCATAACAATCAAAGGGATGTGCTCCATAGTTGGAGTTACCATGTGAAACCTTCAAATTCCTTGCATACCATTTCTTTCTCTCACCCTCAATACAAGCAACTGGAAGCTAATGATTCAAAGAAATAGGACTTCCCAACACCATGCTCTATCAGATCTATTGAATCCATGGAATCAAACATTTTCCCTGATAACAATGCCAATCGTCAACTCCCAAAATTTCACTTTGAAATATGAAGTCCCGCATAACAATCAAGGCAAGCTCGATTCTACTCAAGAGTGCTCACTACCACCAAATTTTCTCAAACCACACACTACTAATATTCCAAAGGGATCATCTGATAATATGCCAAAGTGATCCACGAGGGTAACATTGTTCCCTCTTTCATCCCACACTCAAACCACATACTATTAATATGCCAAAGGGATCTTATCAAGTGGATCCATTTCCCTCACTAGTGCCTCCATCATTTCTACATCTTGAATCTGATACATAGCATGTTAGTATCTCATATTCACTAACTTTTGTATAGGACACTGGTTGATTGTTTCTCTCATTTGATGGTGTTATAGGACATACAAGAAAACAAGTATTTGTTAGATATATATTCATTGAGTGAGGGAAGTTCAAGTAGAATAGAGGAAAGTGAGACATCTAGTAGGTCTTATAGGCGCAGATCAACTAGAGGTGAGAATATCAGAAGAAAATTCTATAGACACGTGGATTTTTTTCTTGCGAAAGGAGGATCGTGTTCTTATGATCATGAGAGCATATACGACATCGAGGTTCCCTTGATGTACAAACATATAGTGAAACTATGGCTACCCAATGATATTCCTGAAATAAACATTGATTTTTGTGTAAACGAAAGGATATATTGGATTTCTCCATCGTCATTACATGGTTTGGGGCTATTTTCCATGGATGGAAATAAGTTTTGTTATGGTGGATTAACTGAATTGATGGAGTATGTCGGACCCTATTATAACTACAAAGATTGGATATGACTAGTCCAATATACAAAAACTATGTGAAGATATGGCTTGGCTGCAAATTATAGACAACTAAAAGACAATGATCAAAATAAAGGAAAAACTATCTATATTGACGGAAGGCCAAAAGAAGTGGGGAATATTGCAGGGTTTATAAATAGTACATGACTTGTGACCACAAATAAGAAACCCAATTGCATATTTGAGGGACATGAAGGAAACCGTGTATTTGTATGTGCAATAAAATCAATAGTTGTAGGGGAAGAGTTATTGATTGATTACAATTTGAATCGAATAGATACAGGCGTTGCTATTATGGGGGCAGTACGTATACTATTTTACCCAACCTGTAAACAATGACTCTTATATTTTATAATTTTCATTATGTTCTTTAGTCACTCTTTACTTTTATGTTTTTAGAATGCCATGTTTTTGTCCCATGCATATTCATGAATCAACTTTATTTCTCATACATTTGAATGTATTTCTCATGATCATGATCACGGTTCTAATTTTACTATAGTTTGGTAGGATGATCATGGTAAATCAATAGCCTCATAATAGGTAAACGAACAACAATTTTTGAATTGCATTTTATTTCCGTGGCGTTCAGTTATTTTATTTGTTTACATAACTGAAACAAGATTTATTTTGTTGAAATATGTAGTCGGCGGGCCATGATGTTGATGATGATTTGCTCAGTGAAAGGGATTTGTATGCATCCCCCGAACCTATGGAATTAATAAAAATATATATATCAATCAAGCGAACAGGGAACTGGCTCACTTGTTAGACATTCTAGATCAAACTCCTGAAGTCGAAGAAAGGATCAGAGAAGTTATGACAAGGATTAACACATATAAGGTAATAACCATAATTTCAAGTGGTTTTATTTTTATGTCATAAGATCAATTATGGTGATTTTTAACTTTTACATTATCGAAACAAAAAAAAGTTTTATTTCTTATATAGATTTTTGGATCCTGTTAACCCCGACATGCATGGTGTTGGTAGTAGTGGCATTGCACAGAGGCCATGGGGTACCAACACAGGCCCTCGTATACCTTCCAGGATGTGGCTATTCATATATCCACCTTCCACACCATTAGGTGGGAGCCATGACATGCACCCCCAAGAAGCCACACAAGTAGGCTCTGGAGGTGGTGACGAAGATGAGGCTGATTATTTGGCCAACTATATGGTTTATTTTCCTAAAGAAATAAATGTGATCAACACAGGGACCCTTAAGAGCACATTTATGGTCAACGAGGAAGGGCTTCCATTAAAGAAATTTAAAGTCCCAGGTAATTTTTAAAATTTTAATTGCTTCATGTTCTCTATGTAGACAAACATAAATCATCTAAATTATTATTTTTAAATTAATAATCATATAATATTTTGCATGTAGGAACAACAATTTTTATAGGGCCTTGGAGAACAAGGAATTGTTGATTTTTGGGCCCACCATATGGGAGAGGTGGAATTCCCATAATTCCAATCTCAAAAAAGAATTGATGGATTATATTAAAAGCCTTTTTGGTGTAGACACATTTAATAAAACCTTGGCCACCGCCGCGGTGGGCCAATATTTAAAATATGCATGGGAAACCTATAGGAAGCACTTGAAACATAAAGATAGGTACTATCATCCTCTGATGATTCTAGAGAGGGAGTGGAAATCCCTCATTGAGGATACAAAAGAGAAGAAATTGACAGATCAAGGAAAAACACCCTCTGGTCCCAGAAGTTAAATTACAATTTCAATTCAATACCTTTAATTTTTTTTAGATCTAAATAAAAGTGTGGTACATATTAACATACTTGAAACTTTTGATGATAGGTTGACTGACATTTCAAAGGCAACAAAAGAGAGGCTTGACAAATGTTGCCAGCATAGTCTAGGCCAAGGTGGCTACTTGAAGTTGCAGTCATGAATTGTAAGTATTTTGTTCCTATCAGTGATAAGTATTTATTTTCCTATCAACCTTTACATAGAGATTTATATCTTCATTACCCTTTCTAAATCCTTGTTGCTACAAATACTTGTCCAAACTTGAATACCATGCTCTAGGAGATTGTTTGAGTTCATACAAATCTTTCTTCAATCTACAAACATAATATTCACTTTTTGGCAGTAGAAACCCTTCTAGGTTGTTCGATGTAGACTTATTCTTCTAGTTCTCCATTTAGGAATGTTGATTTTACATCCATCTGATATACTTTGATCCTTTTGGAACATGCATAGGCCAAGATCATTATGATTTCTTCTATTCTGGAAACAAGGGAAAAAATTTCTTCAAAATGCACTCCTTCAACCTGATCATATCCTTTGAATACTAACCTTTCCTTGTTTGTGGTTATCTCTCCATCTTCGTTTAGTTTATCTCTGAACACCCACTTTGTACCAATCACATTTTTGTCCTTAGGTCTTGGAACCAATTCCCATGTTTCATTCTTCTCTATCTGATCTAGTTCTTCTTCCATGACCTTGATCCAATGTTCGTCATTATTGGATTCCTCAAAGTTGGTGGGTTCAATTGTGGATAATAGTACAATATGTATTTGTTCTGGTGTACGTAGTTGTTTACTTCCTCTAGTTTCTATGCATGCATTTCTATCTCCAATAATTTGTTCCAATGGATGATTCTTCTGAACTCAGCGATTAGGTGTCCTGGAAGGTATCTGAAAGTGTTGTTGATCATTTTATTCTTGTTTTTCTTTCGGTTGTTTCTCTTCTTATTATTATTATTCTTGTTCTTTTATTTTTCTTCTTCTATTATTCTTCTTCTATTTCCTTCTCTTTAGAGTTTTTTCTTTCTTCTTTGATCTTTGGCACATTTGTTTCATCAATATTTACATCTATGCTTTCCACTATCTTGTTGAGTCTTAGATTATAACACTTGTATGCCTTGTTTTTTATTAAGTATCCAACCAATATGCCGTTATCAACTCGAGAATCAAATTTTCCAACTCTAGCATCTTCTCTTTTTATGTAGCATTTGCTTCCAAATACTCTAAAATTCTTGACCTTTGTCGGTCTTCCCTTCCATAACTCATATGAATTTTTTTCATTGTTGCATATGAACATTCTTATGTTTAATATATGAAAAGTTGTGTGTAATTATTGTACCCAAAAGACATTTCTCAACTTCGAATATTTCAACATGGTTATGGCAATCTATGTTACAGTTATGTTCTTCCTTTCAATGACTCCATTTTTTTTAGGTGTCGTAGCTGATGAGAACTGCATTTTTATTCTATTCTCTTCATGGAAATCCATGAATTCTTTTGATGTGAATTCACCTCCATTGTCTGACCTTAAGCACTTAATTCTCAAATCCATTTTTTTTTCAACCATCTCCTTGAAAATTTTGAAATGTTTGAATGCCTCTAATTTCTTCTTGAGAAAAAAAACTACAGTCATTCTTGTATAATCATCAATAAGTAGCATGAAGTATTGTTCACCATACAATCCTTTTATTCTCATTGGTCCACATAAATCAGTGTACAATTTCCAATGGATTTGTTGTAGAGTATTCCTTCAATCTGAATTCATTTATTATTTTTTCCTTGTAGGAAGTGCTTGCACTTAGTACTGGTTGGTTTTAAAATTCCAAGCATTTCTCTTATTGCTTCCTTTCTGCTAATTTTGACCAGATTGTCAAAGTTTATGTGACCTATTCTTGTGTGCCAAAATCAACTTTCATTTTACTTTCCAAAGAAACATATTTTCTTTCCAATCTCATTTAATATCTATATGTTGTTTGGAGTCCTCACTGTTGTAGCCACCAATTTGCTTGATATTTCTTTCCTTATCTCGGAATTATTTGAATCAAATATAATTCTATGTCCCCGATCACACATTTGACTCACACTTAGCAGATTATGCTTCATGTTTTCAACAAGTAGGACATTTTCTTCCTTGGCATCCTTACTTCCAATCTTGATTGTTCCTTTTCCTACAATTTTGGCTAAGTTGTCATTCCCAAAATAAACTGATCCATCTCTTTCTTTCTTCAAAGTTATAAATATGTTATTTTCATATGGCATATTCTTTGAACAGCCAATGTCAACGTACCATTCACTTCTTATGCATTGGACTTGTAGAGAAATAGAACATTCTTCAATATTTAGTTTATCTTGTTTCCTTCTCCATATTCTTAAAAGTTCTTTTGTGTGACTGTTAAAATCATTCTTTGGTTCCTTTGGGGAAATGGTCAATATGTAGTCTTTGGCCATGTGTACAAAATTGTTGCATTTATAGCATTTTACTTCATCTTCTAGTGATCCAAAACTGTTATAGTTTTTGTAATACGCTTCATGAGTATTTTTGACATGATTTTCATAAATTCTTATGTTCTTAGCACAGGCTTTGCAGTTTATATCTTTGTGCCCAAAATTATTACGTGAATAACATAAACCAAGAAAAAGAGTTTGATACATGGGAGATCTTATGAATGGTTTTGTTCTTCTGTGGTTTTCTTCTTGATTTATTTCCATGGCTAGTTGTTGATTATGAATCCTTGGTCTTATAGATGGTGTCGTCCTTATGTAATCTTATTCTTGAGTTCTTTCAAATTCCCGAGTATTCTCATTTGAAGGCTTGCATTTTTCCTTCTTGGTGGATCCTCTGGTGACTTCTGCATAAGTCTTTTGTTATGCTTCCTCTTCTATAGTCATAGAGCTCAAACCCTTCTCTGCATATGTTTGGTTGTATCCTAGTCTAGACCTATCATGATATGGCCTTTTATCACTAATGATTTCATCCAATATTTTGGTGTTGTTCTCCTGCATGTTTCTTTTCTGAAGTTCTTTCCTTAGTGAAACTATTTATGTTTCCAAGCTATCCTTCTCTTTCTCCTTTTCTTCTAGCTATATTTTGAGTATTTTTTCAATCCTTTTGGCTTCTTCCACTTGGACTTTTAGGGTCATAATCATATGTTTATCTTCTTCGGAGTTAGGAATTTCAGAACTGTTCTTTATCTTGAGTAATTATCCCTTGAGTGATTTTTTGTCTTCCTCTCTTTCTTTAGTACACTTAAGGTGTTAATTAGTTCTGCTTCAAGATATACCTCACCTTCTTCTTCATAATATTCTTCATCATTTTCAAAATCCATAAAGAGTACATTTTCTGAGTCACTATCTTTATCATCATCCTCATCCAATGAGGAACTGTCCTCCTTTGAGTAGAGACTTTTCTTGAAGATTTTTTTTTTGTTTCTTCTCTTGTCTCCCCTTTTATATTTCTTTTCTTTCTTGGGAGATTATTCTTCATCACTGTCTGACTTCTTATCATAAGGAAATTTAGAAACAAAATGACCAATTATACCACAATTAAAGCATATTAAGGGAATCATACCTTTGTACTTGTTAGTTCCTCTCTTCAACTTCCTTATGAAGTTGGTTATTTCTTCATCTTAGTCTGAATCGTCACTACAATTGTAGCTTGGCTTGAATTTTTCTTGTTCTTCTTTGTATTTTTGGATGCTTTGAAATTTTCTTCCTTCGTGGGTGGATTATCATGTTCTATTCTCATTTCATAAGCTGTAAGGATTCCATGTAACTCGTCCATGCTCAAGGTAGCAAGATCTTTTCTTTCTTCTAGGGTTGAAACTTTAGGATCAAATCTCATTGGAAGAGAACTCGGTACCTTTTGAGCAATTACTGGTTCTTTAATTTCTTCTCCCAATCCTTTAATAGAATTTAATATTTCATCAACTCATAGAAAGTAAATTGCAATATCTTCATCTTCCTTCATCTTCAGTTGTTCAAACTTACCTTTTTAGGTTTGAAGCTTGGCCCCCTTTACTTTAGCATATCCTTCATAAATGTTTTAAAGTTTGTCCCAAATATCCTTTGTAGTATCACAATGCATAAATTTGACATATATTGATTCATCAAGGCCATTCGAAATAGCAATTTTAGCCTTCAAACTATTTTCACTGAGTTTCTTTATGTCGCTATCGGTTGGAGTAGTGGTAGTTGTTGTGTATCCATCTAGTACTACTTGCCAGAAATCAAATCCATGTGCTTGTACATATGTTTTCATCCTTATTCTCTAGAAGGCATAGTTTTTTCCATTAAATTGTGATACTCCAATCTTAGCATACTCCATGATCTTTCTTCCATCAATTAAACTGTTTTCTGAAGGACCTACTCTAATACCAATTGTTGGAATACTTAGATGGGGGTGAATCAGTATTATTCAATTTTTACCACTTTCAATCAAAATATCAATAGTTATCATTTATGCCTTCATTTAACATTTCATGAACATATAACCATAAGCAATACCATTCAAAAATATATCACATCATACACAGTTCACAAGAGATTTTACATGGAAACCCAAATGGGAGAAAACCATGGAATGTTTTCTTATATATATCAAAGATTACATTCATAGGAAGCATTGACTTCCAAATTCTCCAGCCCCAACTAGAAGTAGGATCCAATCCCCTATTTGCAGGCTCCAACCTAAATGAATCTACAGCTCCCTGAATTCTCTAGCTATATATGGAAGGAGGCTCCAACTCCTTGTGTTTTTTGGCTCCAACCGGAAGGAGGCTATGACCCCCTTTCCTTGCCTCATCCCACCTCTATGAAATATAAATGTAGACTCAACCTATCACTGAAATTTTCATTGATAAACAACCTGTCAACCTATCATTTCCTATGTCATTGTCATTGGATCAAACTCATAACCATACATAGCTCATGCCAAGATCACCAAGAATGTCTCCAACCCATATGACCAAATTCACCAAGATGTGCATCTAGCAATGTACCAGAAATATGTCTCTAGTATGTGCTAAAACATCAAAGATATTCCTCAAACAATATGCCAATACATGCCTCAAACTATGTACCCAAGTATCCAGAGTATACCTCAACCATGTGCCAATTATTGTTGGGTATGTGTTATATTATTTTCATGGTTTTTTGCATCCATTTTTGGGCGTTTTTCGGCACACGGTATTCATAGATGCCTTTCTATTTCTGGTTAAGAATTAGGATTGTTGACTAATCTGGGTTATTGGATTAGGGTTTTGGATGCTATGGGATCCTATATGTTTATTGTATTGTAAACAATGTATGAGGGGAATGAATATAGAATATGTTGGTTTTTCCAATTTCGGTTTCCAGGGGGGAAATCTCTGTGTAATGTGTGTATTTACCATTGTATATTTTATGCTCTTTTATTGAAAATTTGTTTGCAGTAAATAATTGTACAAGGTTAAAATCTACATTTGGTATCAGAGAAATTATTATCTTTAGGGGGAAACCTTTTTGGTCAGTGGTTTGGCTCGGAACTATGATAAGCCTTGTTATAGTGGGAGATCTACGGTATTGATTCTTTAGGTGAAAATCAATGGCGAGCAGTTCGAAAATAGAGATCGATAAATTTAATGCGAAAATTTTTGAGTTGTGGAAGCTCAAGATGGAAGATCTGTTGGTAGAATTAGATCATTGGGTCGCAATGGATCTAGGTACTACACCTATAGGAACGTTAGGAGATGACTGAAAAAATTTGGATCAAAAGGAGAAGAGCACAATATGATTGTGCCTCTCCGATTCAGTAATATTGAATGTGGTAGGGGAAGCTCTAGCCAAGTTGTTACGGGATAAGTTGGGGGCTTTGTATCAGTTAAATTCCCTGGTAAATAAATTGTTCCCATGGAAGAAGTTGTATAACCTAAGGATGAGATATGGAGACTCAGTGATAGAGCATCTGAACGCCTTCAATACTGTGGTAAGCCAATTATTATCTGTTGAGATTAAAATTTCAGATGAAGATAAGTGTATTAATTTATTGTTCTCTTTACCAAACTCGTGGGATAGTCTGGTTGTGGCCATAGGTAGTAATAAAACTACCTTGAGTTTTGATGATGTGGTCTCATCCTTATTGTCGAAGGAGATGAGATGGAAGAATATGGAAGGACAGAGCACAGATGCATAAGTTGCAAGAGGATGCTCCCAGGAAATAAATAGATCTAAGTCCTCAAATGGGAGATCTAAATCTAAGGGTAGATCTAAATCTCCTAGAAAGTTTGTAAAGCTATGTTGGAGATGTGGAAAATAAGGGCACTTGAAGAAGCAATGTAGATCCAAAAATGTTGAGAGAGTGAAGGGATTTGAAGGTGCTCCCTCTATAGAATAAAATACCTCCAATGAAGAAAGAGGGGATGTGTACTTGGCTTCTTTAAGCACACATGAAGATCATGAGGCATGGATGGTTGACTTGGGTGCATCCTTTCATATGAATCCCCACCGAGAGTGGTTCTGTGAATATGAAAGGTATGATGGAGGTAATTTTTTCCTAGGTGATGACTCGACAACCAAAATCATAGGATGAGGAAGAGTCAATTTGAGGCCCATATATGGAAGGATTAAAACACTGACTGGTGTTCTACACATCCCAGGATTGGCAATAAATTTGATTTATTTAAGCAAAGTGGACGATGCAGGTGTAAAAATAATATTTGAAAAAGAAACCTGCAGGATGGTTCGAGGAGCAATGGTATTACTAAAGGGAGTTTATATTGAAACTATGTATAAGTTGCGAGGAATCACTATTAGTAATGGGTGTAATAGTTCCATTGTTCCTGATATTGGAGATGAAGAAGAAAAAACTCCTAGAGTCTCTAGAGAAAAGGTTATGTTGTGGCATCAAAAACTAGGGCATATCGGAGAGAAGGATCTTTGACTACTACATGATAAAGGTATGGTTGAAGGTATGTCTAACTTCTCTCTGGATTTTGATTTCTATGAACATTGTGTATATGGGAAGTACAATCAAGTAAGATTCCCCTCTGGTGCAACGAGGGTAGAAGGAATTTTACAGCTAGTGCACAGTGATGTGTTTGGACCTGTGTCAGTTCCATTATTGGGAAAATATGTGTACTATGTCTCATTTATACATGAATTCTCAAGGAATACTTGGATACATTTCCTCAGGAAGAAATCTGAATTCTTTGATAGGTTTAAAGAGTTTAAGGCTCTTGTTGAGAATCAAATAGAGAAAAGAATTAAGGTGTTAATGACGGATAATGGTGGACAGTTCTAAGGGAATGAATTTGAAGAATTTTGTAAGAAATGTGATATATAAAGGAATAATACTACTCCTTATACACCTCAGTAGAATGGAGTTACAAAAAGAATGAATAGGATGTTGATGGAAAAATCAAGGTGCATGCTCAGTGGTGTCAGGTTAGGGTAAGAATTCTAGGCAGAGGTAGTGGGTACTGCATGTTACCTCGTCAATCAATCACCCTCATCAGCACTTTTTGTGAGTGGGAAATCCCTCTATGGACTAGCAGTTGGGGTTTTATCATGCATGCAGAAAAGACCTAAAGATTCCTACTTTCTACCATCATCCCGGACCTAATCCCCATTATTCTTAAGAAAATACGTAGTTAAGAAGATCAAGTGAGCATACCTTATTTCAGGCGTTTGATATAGATCTTTCTTCATGCTGGGTCAGTCTTTGACTGCAGCTCTCCTCCCAAGGTTGACTTGCATTCACACATGACAAAAAAATAACTCCACATGCATTTGATCTACAGATTAATGGGTTAGAGATTTAATCAATATGTACGCAATAAACCATGAAAACCTCATATGGTGGGACGGGAAAAATACTTCTTTGTTATAAACTTCAACAAATCAACTTACAATGATGAAGTCGACCACTGCTCCACGAACCTGGTCCTGGGCTCCCTTTAACTATCCTCCAACTTCTTTTCTCTATACTTCTCTTTGCACAAGGATGGCTAAAGGTTGGGACAAAGGGAATGTGCAATCAGGTATAGTTTATTTACTATGATTCTCCTCTTCCAAATGGGACCCCTAACCCTTCTTTTATAGGCTAGAAGAAGCTAGGTATTTGGTCGAACTTTCGACCATGCATGGTTAAAAGGTTTATTTAACTTACCCAAAGTTGTGTGTTCCATCAGCAACTTTCCTTTTTTCGTGCTTTTGTAGGTACACACGGCCTGTCTTGGATCATCTAGCGTGTACGCAGGTGCAGTAATGGAGCAGGGCATGTGGGCCTTTATAAAAGGGGTTTTTAAGAAGTGTTGTTCCACAATGTTTTAGAAAAGAAGGAATCTGAGATGGCTTGATTCCAGGTAAGCATGCCTGGTGCAAATTAGGGTTATAACAGATGCCCCCTAATGTGTGAGGTCATAAGAGCATATGATGGCTGAAATACATTAACAATATTCACTAATGTGCTGAACAAGTGATCCCAGGGACCAGAAATTGAGAGGTGTCATCTGCAAAATAATAATTGTCTCACTGAGGCGGGCATACCCATGCTTGGGATAAAACAAAAGCATGGATACCAATCAAATACACTGTAGATCCATGTCATATAACTATATAAAGTGTAGCCGTGAACAATACACAGCGGAGCTACATCTCGAAATCAAAAAGATATACGTGTAGAGTATCCATCTTCTTAGAAGTTGATAAGGCCTTATGGTTGGAGATGAGGTCTTCAGAGCTTGAGCAACAACTTCAAAATCTTCAAAACTTGGGTAGGAGTGTAATATGAGTTTATGAATTCACTACCCAGAGGTATTCGATGGCTCGTCAGTCATGGATGGCTTGTCGGTCATGGACTAGAGAATCTTGATGAGCAGACTGAAGGCTTCATTGATTTCGAGAAAAGACTTGATTGGACGTTCAGGATGGTCGGGTATGAAGGCAAGAGACAAACTACAGAGGGGTCGACTCAGGCTTGGTAAAAACTTCCCTTGGAAAATAGAACGACAAATGATGAGACTCAGGCAGCATGGCATTAACATAAGTTTATGAGGTAGGAGGCAACACAAACTCTCCATATGTTTGGAAGAATAACCAAATGAAGGAGGACACAGCTCTATGTAGTGAGAATAGCTTCCTGAGGTCGTATTAAATCCCAGAGTTTGATGAACAAATGGACAGATGTGCTTTATCCAAAGGAAACTCATTATGCTGTCAATAAAGAAAATACTTTTCCTTTCCTCTTTTTGGGGTATATTTGATTTTTTTTTTTGTCTTTTTCAATAATTTTGGAAAAAGAATAAAAGAATGTTACGTTACAAAGGAGGAATGAGTGTTGCAAACATACAAGTTCAAGGCGCAGGGACAAGACTGATTTTCAAAGTAAGGACACTCGAGAAAAATCCTCCAGGGGTCAAAGGTGTCAAGACGCAGAGGAAAAGTGCTACAGGGCTTGCGTATAAGGCATGCTTTAGGTGGTTAAGTTGAGAGCAACATGGAGCCGGCATTATGCCAAAGATGCAGGTATGAAAATTTGATTAATAAAACACACAATGGTAATGTCCTTCGATGTGATTTTAATGATCCCAGAGAAGCTAAGCTCATTGGTTTTTCATATTTAGAGAGTTTAAAAAAACGTAAAAGGAGACTCCACTGGGGTACCTTTTTCGAAGGTAGTCTAGTCGGTTCGAAAAAGGGGTAAACTTGCATTGAAAAGATGTCTATTCAAAACCATTTTAACGAGTGTGATAAAGACAAGATCACTCGGCCATTTTTTCATTTTTAAGGAGTCTAAAAAAAGCTTAACTATGGACTCCGTCAAGAATGTTCTTCTGGACCATTTTAACGAGTGTGAAAGAATAAGGTCACTTGGCGATCTTTTCAATTTTAGAGAGTCTGAAAAGAGATTAACTATGGACTCCGTGGGGGTTCCTTTTTCGTACATTTAGTTCCTCCAGCCCGAAAAAGGGTTAAAATGATACCTGAGAGTACTCTTCTAGAGAAATGAAGTTCCTTAGAGTATACCTTTGTTCGTACAGTTGACCGTCCGGACTGAAAAAGGGGTAAACTACCGCCGGATAGACATGACTTCAAATTTCAGTTTAACAAGCATGAAAGGCCACAAGATCGCTCAGAAATCTTTTCATGTTTAGAGGGTCTCAAAAGGGCTTAAAAGAAGACCCGTGTAAGGAACCTTCTTCTGGACCAATTTAACGAGTGTGAAGAAACAAGGTCACTCGAAAATATTTTCATCTTTAGGGAGTTTAAAAGGGGCTTAAAGAAGACTCCATGGGGGCTACAACTCATGTATGAAACTAGTTTAGGTAGAGCCCGCTGCTAGGCTTAGACCAGGAGTCTCTTCAATAGTCAACTTGGGAGGTCTCCCAAAAGGGAATAAAACACAAACCACAGTGTAAGTCCTCTCGTAGTATAGAAACCGTAGTCATGGCTTCAAGGATAGCCTCATCTAAAGGAAATTCAAAATCCAAGAAATCACGCAAACAAGGGTCGATATTCCCAAAGGGTGAAGTAAACTGACCATACTCCATATGACGATGGAAGTTCTGGCCAGGACTGGTAGAGTCTATCAGCAAAGAATCACGAGCATGAGGGCTTGAGGATCTACACACAATGAGATCAGACTTTGAAGGATACTCAGGCCCACTTGGACCAAGAGAGGGAAGCAAGGCCTCCCATGCCCCCATTGGATAAAGTTGTGGATCAATTTTTGAGACCAAGTATCGAGAAGGAACACATGATTGCACTGGTTCTTGCTCAGAAGCAATTGAACATTGAGGATAAGACACCACATAATTAACCCGTGGTGGGGTAGAGTCTACACGAATGCTAGGAACATATAAAGGGGTATTCTGAAATAATGTTGAATCAGGATGGTGATTATTGGATGCCAGCTAGTCGATAGTGACAATGCTTCCGTTGTGAGGGAAATGCATCACCCAGAAGAGAATAGACACTACAACATTCATAGCATATACATAATCACGCCTGAGAAGCATATTGAAATCTAATGGGCCTTGCACCACTATAACATCAACAAGGACAGTCTTCCCACCTAATGAGATAAGCAACTGAGGAAGAATCCCCAAATATTCACTAGGACATCTGTCAAAAGCCAACAGCTCATGCGAAGAAGAAACAAGCTCAGGAGATCCCAAGACTTTCCAAACCAAGGAGGATAAAATATTTGTCGAGGCTCCCTCATCCACAATACATCAATAAATGTTTATTGAATTAACTCCAACCCTTATTTGAAAATGTGCGGCAAAAGGAAGATGAGGCTCAACAAGGTCATTCCAATCAAAGGAAACCATCCTAGGGCTTGGAGGGGGTGTTCTCAAAACGAGTGGAATGCCCCCTTGTTTTGAAAGTATTGAACCGGAAATGCTAAAAACATAGTCGGTAGACATGTCACTCCCCAAAAGAAGAGTGGGATCATCCCATGACTGCATCGACATGACCACTTTCGTAACCAATGGTTGAATAGGTTTTGGGACTACATGGTCTAAAGGCACCTCACCCCGAAAAAGAGGAGTGGGATCAGCCAATGACTGCATCGACATGACCACTTTCTCAGCCAATGGTTGAATAGGTTGAGATACTACATGGTCTAAAGGAACCTCACCCCTCAAAATAGGAGTGGGATCAACTGATGACTGCATCGACGTGACCACTTTCTCAACCAATGGCTGCATAGGCTAAGAGACTACATGGTCTAAAGGCACCTCACCCCTCAAAAGAGGAGTGGGATCAACCGATGACTGCATCGACATAATCACTTTTTCAACCACTGGTTGAATAGGCTGAGAGGAAACCTCAAAAGACTCAGAATCAGAAGAGCTTGCAGACAGGGACCACAATCTTTGTACCTCTAGAATGCCAAGGCCCAAATGAGTAAGGTGATCTCCCTTGCAAAGATTACAAGGGAACTTAGGCTTACGTCCTATCCGTCTAGGTTTCTCAACAAAATTAATGCCCCCAGCATGATTAGTAGTGGTTGGTTGCACATCTCCAACATGACTTGCAAAGGTTAGTGATGGGTCGATAACATGACTTGCAGAGGCTATAGACCTATTACCAGTATGACTAGCAGTGACTAGACTTGTTCCCCCAGCATGACTTGCAGAGGGTGGGTGTGTGCCCCCAGCATAACTTGTAGAGGCTGGGTGTTGGTCTTCAACGTGACTTGCAAAGGTTGTCGACCTATCTCCAACATGACTTGTAGAGTTTGGTGATTTCTTCTTCCTATTCTTCCTCTTTCTATTTCGTTTAGACTTCCATTTACTAGTAACTTTACTTTCACCAGAGGCGGGAGAAGGAGGAGGAGGATAATTTTTTGATGAAGAAACATCAACAGGTTTCCCATGACATAAAGTGCTTAATTGAGAAGCGTCAAAATAATTTGGGACATTTGGAATGGTACCCAACCAAACCGGTAATCCCACATTCAACCCAGGAATGTACAAAGTGGCCATCAAAGGGACACCAACATTTCCGAAGCAAGGAAAAACACAAGAATCCCCTTGTGAAGGGGTTCCTTGGTTGGTATTGTCAGGAACTTTAGCCATGAATATATTATACAGAGGTTCTCCCCTTTGGGGATCGTTCAAAACCGTAAAAGTCTCACACACTAACTCTGAAGAACCAGTGTTATCAAAACAACGCCTATAAAGAGGTGGCTCCACATTTCTAAGTGGAAGACTAAAAAGTCCTCTCAACTGGTGGAGTGGGTGGTCTACCACCCTAGGTAAGAGACCCAAATCCACAACTAACTAACTCACTATGGAAAACTAGGGAGCACAGAGCACACACTAAAAGTTCCTAAAGGCAAATAAAGAAAATGAATAACTAGTTGGAAGAACAGTTACACCAACCAACACTAGAGAAACTTACCGGTGCAAGTGAAACTCGAATACAGAAGCACCCTCCAGGTATGATTTTCAAAGCGTGGCCCGATGTCTTCCCTAGGTACTTTGGTATACCCCCACAGTCACCTGTGTATGTCACTAGAAATATAGGCAACTAGGTTGCCAGCGCGCAAATAGTCACCAGGTGGGTACATTCGACAGTCAGGTAGACCACAATGAGCAGGGTATCACGCCTGAAACCTACCAAGGGTATCGAAAGCAAGTGGTCCAGAAGATAACTGAGAACCTTGAATGGATTCGAGACCCACGAAGCTCTGTGGAAAATGCAATCGACGGAATCCCAAGACAAGCCCTCTATATGTGTTCTCCACTACGATTGGTCCAGCTTTGGAGGGCTTATCTCCTCTACCTTTCCGCACACGACCTCGTGTTTAGCCCTTGTGTTAGAGGGGGGTCCCAGATAACTTTCATGATACTGGACTTTAACACTCCCTAACTTAGACTTTAATGTTTGATTCAATGGCCTTGAAGAGTTTCCTCTCCAACCTAATTCAAGGCCCTAACCCTAAACTAGTTGGTTGACCCTACAAACACAAAAGTCTAGTTATTTTTAATTAGTGTTCTTTTTAAGGCTTGATTTACTCAAAAGGTGTGGTAGTGCAACTGATGTTGTTAAGACTCTTACAAAAAATGACGAAACTTATATGAACACTAGCAAAGAATGATTATATTTCTTATTTTTTTAATTTATTTTTTTGAAATGCTTTTAAGATGAGAAGAAAACATAACACAGTGCTAATTTCTTTTATTTTTCAAATAACAATGTAAATAAAATGCTGGGAAAGAAATATATCTAACAAACTAAGTTTTTTTATTTTATAATTTCTTCCAATCAAAGTATAAATAACAAAATATTCTAAAAGAAACTGATGAAAATTTCAAGCTAAAAATAAGTTTAAAAAGCTAGGAAACACAAGAAATGTTTCAATGAAAAATCAAGCTATGCTAGAATCCAACCTAGGATAAAACTGTTATGACAGAGACCAAGATTAAATCAAGGAAATTCTTAAGAGGTATAACTCTTGATAAGAAAGAGGATGACTGCCTATCCTTAAACAAAATTTTCTCAACAGGCACGCTGTTGACAGTTCAACAGCCAGCGTGTGCACGTGAGATGTGTAAGGTCAGAGTGCATGTGCATGCATGCAGGCCTTATACAAGCCGTGTGTACCTCTGCAATTCTTCAAAAAAATGAAAAAAAACAAGCAATCAAACCTAGTAGAGACTACTAGTATTGAGAACCAGAGTCCCTTGAAGACTCAGAAACTTACTTTGACAGAAGAAACAAAAAGAAAACAATTCAAGGAAAACTTCATAGAACAAACCAATCTGAGGTGAAACCTAACATATAGACTACAAACAACAAAGACTAGAAAGAGTTCCAGAAAACCCCTGAGAAGGACTAATTCTGACAAGGAAGAGGATGACTGCCTCTCTAAAAGAAATTTTCTGGAATCATACATGCGACTGACACTTTCTCAACTACCATGTACACACGGGCTGTGAGAATGTAGGGCGTGGGTACACGTGTGTAGACCTTATATAGGCCGCATGTACCTCTATGGGTCTCGGAAAAAAAATACAGTCAAGCAAAGAAACAGAGATAACTTGTATGGAAGACCAGAATCTCTGTTAGCTCAAACTTTTGCAGAAACTTTAAAAACAGGAAATGAAACCAGTTCTTAAAAATACCCAAAACAAAACATTCCCAGAAATCCTAGATGATCCCCAGTATGGTTGCCAATTCTGTTGTGAGTGGGAAATCCCTCTATGGATTAGCACTTAGGGTTTTATCATGCATGCAGAAAATACCTAAAGATTCCTACTTTCTATTGTCATCCCGGACCTAATCCCCATTATTCTTAAGCAAATATGTACTTAAGAAGATCAGGTGAGCATACCTTATTTTGGGCATTTGATATCGATCCTTCTTCACGTTGGGTCGCTCTTTGACTTCATCTCTCCTCCCAAGGCTGACCTTCATTCACACACGACAAAAAAAGAACTCCACATGCATTTGATCTATAGAATAATGGGTTAGAGATTTAATCAATATGTACGCAATAAACCATGAAAACATCGTATGGTGGGATGGGAAAAGTAGTTCTTTATTATAAACTTCAACAAATCAACTTACAATGATGAAGTCATCCATTGATCCATGAACCTGGTCCTGGGATCCTCTTCAACTGTCCTCCAACTTCTTTGCTCTATACTTCTCTTTGCACAAGGATGGCTAAAGTTTGGCACAAAGGGAATGTGCAATCGAGTATAGTTTCTTTACTATGATTCTCCTCTTCCAAATGGGACCCCTAACCCTTCTTTTATAGGCTAGAAGAAGCTAGGTATTTGGTTGAACTTCCATCCATGCATGGCCGAAAGGTTTAGTTAACTTACCCAAAGTTGTGTGTTCTGTCAGCAACTTTCCTTTGTTCGTGCTTTTGTAGGTACACTTGGGTTGTCTTGGGTCAGCTAGCGTGTACACACATGCAGTAATGGAGCAGGGTGCCTGGGCCTTTATAAAAGTGGTTTTTAAGAAGAGTTGTTCCATAGTGTTTTGGCAAAGAAGGAATCTGAGATGGCCTGATGCCAGGTAAGCATGTCCGGTGCAAATTAGGGTTATAACAACACTGAATGACAAGACTCCACATGAGGTATGGACTGGTAAAATACCCTCTCTCACATATCTCAAGGTATTTGGATGTGAGGCCTATGTTCATGTTCTAAAGGAAAACATGAGTAAGCTAAATAAGAAGGCTGAAAAGTGTATCTTTATTGGGTATAAAGATGGTCTCAAAGGTTATAAGCTTTGGAACCCATAAACAAAGAAATTTTTGTATAGATGAGATGTGGTATTTAGATAAATGAAAGATGTTGTCAAATAGGAAGTCCTACCAAGTAAGAAAGAACCAGAGAAAACAGAGTTTGAGTCGAAGTATGATGAATTAGACTCTATAGAAGAATGGGAATAAGAAGAAGAAGATCCTCATACTCCAGTATTGAGGAGATAGGTTTGAGAAAAAAAACTACCGGAAAGGTATACTCCACCTAATTTCCATTCAAATTTTTCTTTGTCTATTACTTATGATGATCCTAAAAATGTTAGGGAGGAAGTGGATTCATAGGATGGAAAACTATGGAAAAAGGCCATGGTTGAAGAAATGGCAGCCTTGGATAAGAATGAATCTTGGGATCTAGTGAATTTGTCAACTGGAAGAAATCCCATTTGCAGCAAATGGGTATTTAAAAAGAAGTTGAATTCAGAAGGTGAAGTGGAGAAATACAAAGCTCGGTTAGTTGCAAAGGGTTATTCCTTATTTGAGGGAAATGATTTTGGTGAGATTTTTTCTCCTATTGCCAAGTTAGCCTCTAATAGATTTATGTTATTTGTTGTTGTTGTGTTTTATTTTGAAGTAGAACAGATGGATGTGAAGACAACATTCCTACATGGGGATATGGAAGAAGAAATCTACATGAAGCAACCAAAAGGTTTTGTTGTGAAGGGAAAGAAGGAGATGGTATGCAAGCTGAAAAAGTCCATGTATGGTTTAAAACAATCACCAAGGATGTGGTATCAAAAATTTGATACTTATATGTTGGGACTTGGCTTCACAAGAAGCAAAGAGGATCATTGTGTGTATTTCAAATTAATTGGTGATCATTTTATTTATTTGGTCTTGTATGTGTATGACATGTTGTTGATAGTAAACAACAAGGAGATTATCCCAGATGTGAAAACTCAGTTGTTCTCTAAATTTGACATGAAGGATCTTGGTGCTGCAAATTTCATTTTGGGTGTTGTAAATTTCATTTTGGGCATGGAAATTAAAAGAGATCAAGAAAATGGGAAACTCTGGTTAAATCAGAGAAAAATTGTTGAGACAATATTGCAGAGGTTTAATATGCAGGAATGTAAATCGGTCAGGGTCCCTATTCCTGTAGGTGTAAATTTATTTGTGGATCAATGTCCCAATACACAAGAAGAGGAGGAGGACATGTCTCGTGTTCCATATGCGAGTGTGGTTGGAATTTTTATGTATGCAATGGTCTGTACTAGACCAGACATTGCACATGCAGTGGAATTTTTGAGTAGGTATATGTCAAAACTAGGGAAGGAGTATTGGACAACAGTAAAGAGAGTTTTCAAGTATTTGCATGGCACTACTAGTTATGAATTGTGCTACCAAGGAAGACCAGGTTTGGATAGAATGTTGGAAATACATGGATTTGTGAATGCAGATTGGGCTGGAGATATGGATTATAGAAGATCTACAAGTGGGTATGTGTTTAACCTGTTTGGAGGATAAATTAGTTGGATGAGAAAAAGACAGTATGTAGTGGCACTTTCAACTATAGAATTTTAATACATGGTAGCCACTCATACAAGCAAGGAAGTAGTATGGTTACAAATATTGTGTTCAGGTATTGAGTTGGTACAACAAGATGTAAGGATAGAGTGTGACAGTCATAGTGCAATTTTTCTAGCAAAGAACCCAACTTATCATTCAAAGAAAAAGCATATTCATGTTCAATATCAGTTTTTGAGAGATGTGGTTGAAGAAAAGAAGGTGTTGTTGATGAAGGTGGACACTTTGAAGAATGTTCCAGATTCATTAACAAAATCTATGAGCACTGAGAAGTTCTCTTGGTGTAGAGGATCTATGGGCATTGTTTCCCTATATTGTTGACTATGTAACCTTGTAACCCCCTGTATGCAAAGAAAACAACAAGTAGGAGAATGTTGGGTATGTGTTATATTCTTTGCATGGTTTTTCGCATCCATTTTTGGGTGGTTTTTCGGCACATGGTATTCGTCGATGATTTTCTATTTATGGTTAAGTAATTAGGGTTGTTGACTAATCTGGGTTATTGGATTAGGGTTTTGGATGCTACGGGATCCTATATGTATATTGTATTGTAAACAATGTATGAGGGGAATGAATATAGAATATGTTGATTTGGTTTGGGTTTCCAAGGGAAAAATCTCTGTGTGATGTTTGTATTTTTCTTTGTATCTTTTCTTCTCTTTTATTGAAAATTTGTTTGCAGTAAATAATTGTACAAGTTTAAAATCTACAAATATATGTGCCAATACATCCAAAATATGCCTCAAGCATATGCCAAACATCCCCAAGACATGCCTCAAGCATTTTCCATAGCATCAAGATATAATAATCAAATCCATACATACCTCAGATCATGTAACAGCCTTGTTGCATCATCATACCTTGTTGCAAATTGGAACAAGCATCCCCTTTTCTTTACCTCAGCCTCGCTACCTAATATTTTCCAATAGATCAAGTGTTCACTAGATAGATATTCAATGAACTTGTGTGTATGAATGAGAGACTCTTGATGTGTATTTATACTTTTCAAGTGACTTCTTTTAGGGATAACTTGTAACTATTTTACCATTTTTCTTGATTTTAGGGTCAACTCATTATTTCTTGTTACAATTGTTTTACCCTTTAATTAATGATTGTTTTACCCTTTTTCCTGGTTTTAGGGTCAACTCAATATTTCTTATTACAATTGTTTTACCCTTTAATTAATGACATGTAACTTCTTGTTGCAACCATTTAGGGACTTCTTAACTTTTAGGTTCAACTCATTATTTCTTGTTACAACCATTTTACCCTTTAATTAATGACTTGTAACTTCTTGTTGCAACCATTTAGGGACTTCTTAATCATTCTTCAGGGATTTCAACTTCATGAGGACATAAATCCTCAACCGTGAGGAACCATGTGATGTACCACCTATCGTTGGAAATGACATGACGAGGAATATCCATATATGTGGGTTTTACATGTACTTGTAATATTTTTCAACCTCATATTCCTCAATCAACTTTGGACCTCGTGACCACACCTCTGGGTTTCTTGTAGACTTCTTCAAAGAATCTTCCCGTGAGGGCCACTCTCAAATATACGCCATAAGGGAACCACTTTGGAGACTTATTCAATTATACTAATTACTTCTAGAGACTTCTAGACTTCTTCTAAAGTTGACATCATTGACAATCAATTTTCCAACATATCATTCATTGTTTGGGTTGATCCCTGGATCACCACATGGTATCAAAGAAGGCACTTCTTGCCCTACTTGTTTTCTGAGTAGATGTATACTTGTCTTGTTGTGTGTTTAATTTGTCCCAAGTATCATTATTCAAATCCTGCGACGGGTCTAGATGGTGCAAATTTGATCTCATGCATGTGTGTGAGCTTTGTTTGCGGCAAAGACGTGAATTGTTGTGTTTATAAATGTAGTCTCCATGTGTTGGATCTCGTAGGACATGATTAGTTGTTTTCCAAGATTAAATTTGGTTTGATTATTGAATATTAAAAATCATCCCTGGATCTCTACACGCTTGACAAATAATGTAGGGTCTCGGCACTAGGGTTGCAGCAAGTCCCATATTCTTCTTGAGATCCTTTTTGTCCATTTGAGCTATTTGTTAGAGGCTAATCAAGCATGCTCATAATCGATTTTAAACATGTTTCCTATGTGGCAGCTTGATCACCACCTTCATGCATCACATGAATGAGTTCTTATGCAATGTTTGACATCTCCTCTTCGGTAGTTGTTGCAATCCTTAATCTAGGAATATGGCCAGCATTCCACGGAGTTCTGTCGGGATCTGTAGTCCCTTTGGGTGTGGAAGATTCTCTAGATTGCTTCTTATCTCCATGGATATGTAGCCTTCCTTTGTAAATCTATGATTAGTGAAGAACTCATAGGTATTTTAAACACTTGAGGTACACAATATCGACGAAGTTTCAATGGGATTCTTCCACCTGATGTCAAACCAGGGATATAAGTGATTGATTTCAGGAACTTCAGATCAATATCTGATTAGACCAGACTCTTCTTAGATCAATATCTTATTAGACTCATGCGAGGGATCTTATGGCAGTGTTGTCATACCTATACTTTATCTTAATAGGCCCTCAGATCTTTTGTAGGGTCTATAGGTTCGACGTCCATAATTGAAAATGTTCAGCAACCTCGGTTGACTCTATGTTTGTTCCCTATTACACTGACCTAGATAGACTCATTTATTTGTATCCACACCCTTACATAGTAATCCAATATTCGTACAACATGGAGATCATGTCGTGTTTAAAAAATAAAGGCGAGTGGAAGTAGAAGGAAGGAAGAGATTGTTTCATGTTATTGGGTCACACGACTTGAGACTTTAGTATCAATCAAGGTTGGGGCACTGGCATGTTGCAGCTCCCTGAAATTACCCAATAGATATCTACTCATGTTCGTCTTCCCCAAAGGCCTAGTGCATTTCCAACAGAACATGGGCTCTTACAATGCAGTGGCCATCATTTCACTGAGAAAACAGCTTCCATGAACCCAACAAGTCACCCAATCCTTTCTTGGAGCCTCTCCCTCTATTGATTCCTCCCTTCTTTCCAAATATTTCATTTCCATGCGCGCCTCTGAGATCTAAGTGTACAACTCATTGACACATGTGCTATGTTAGATGGGTTAAAGGATCTGCTAGCTCAAGTGTCTTTGTAAATTTAGAATTAGATTGTGATTTGATATGCTTCACGTACATGTGCAGCGTTGTTGGGCATCTTAACTTCCCACCAATTTTATGGGAAATGTATTTTAGCCTCTCTACCCCATCTCTCTGATAGATATTTAGTTTTTGGTGGTCTTCGTGGTTTCATAAATCTCTTATTCCTTACTACGTTTGTGGTTGCACAGATATTTGTTATTGATGGGAGTATTCCTCCTAGCTTCATGAGCATTCATTTATTGGGATTTTTTTGTTCCTTTAATGCATTGGAATCATGTTTATATTCAAAAGGGAGATTCATCTCACAAGATGTTGCACCTTTTGAAGGGTCATCCTGTTGAAATTACTAAGACACTTGAGAGGGGGGGGTGAATCAGTTGTTATTGTGATTAAACAATTTTAAGTCTATTAAAACATTCTTAATCTTTCTTCAAGTGATCATCAACATTATACAGCATATGAATAGTAAAAGTAAAGAGCATCAGTCACACATAAGGTATACATAGAGACATATTTTCACAAGGAAACCCATAAAGGGAGAAAACCTCTTCTTCTTCGAAATGATAGTCAGTCTTTTAAGTTTTGTACATCATCTATAATTGAGCACCAACTCAATGTGAGACTGTCACCTCTGTTTTACAAGCTGCAACTTGTTTGAGAGCACTGACTCTCTTGTTTCTCTAGCACCCAATAGAAGGAAGCACCAACTCCCCTAATGTTCCAGCACCAACTGGATGGAAGCACCAACTTCCAGTTACACAGGCTCCAACCTATATAACAGAGAACACTTGTTCTCCCCTACACCACCCTGCCACCCTAGTTTCTCTGGATGCAACCAGATGGAAGCTACAACTCTCTGTGTTCAAGCTCCCACTTGAACCTCTGAGGACAAAAGTCCTCCCTAGCACCTCCCAACCACCCTGGAATATAAATAAATAATTAAACAACCAACTACATAGATAAATCGATTCTTACCACTTCTTCTCTATTCTGTAAATATGGTCTTCTTCTAACTGTTCTGCAATTCTTCTCTTCCTTTGTCTGTTCTGCAAATCTGCTATGCTTCAACTTGTTTTGTCATTCTTCTCTACTTCAACTTGTTCTGTCATTCTGCTCTGCTTCAACTTGTTCTGTCATTCTGCTCTGCTTCAACTTGTTTTGTCATTATGCTCTGCTTCAAGTATTTTCCTCATATGTTACTCTTCTCTGAGTTTTATCTCACACTGCGCATATTCTCAGTCTCACACTGCTTATATTCTCAGTATCACACTACGCATATTCTCAATCTCACACTGTGCATATTCTCAATCTCACACTACGCATCCTGTGATTTTCCCTTTCTTACAGTTTAATTCATTTTTCATCCAGAACAACCAACCTCGCACAGTCTATGTCTTTTCTTTTTATGCACCACACCCACAGCCATTACCCTTCGAATATTCTGAGGCAAAAGAAAAACCATCTAGGAAACTGAAATGCCAACCGATCAAGAATCATGAATCAGTTTTATTAACTGATTTGTAACTGATGAATTAACTGTGAGAGAGAACAGTAGCCCTCTGATCATATTCACGTTTATCTGCACCGTTGGATGAACTTTATTAATCTTTCCTTTAAATCGGGTTTCGGCATTTCGTCATTCCTGTAGCCAAGTGTCTCGACACTTCATGTCACGATCTCCGAAGCTCTGATACAGAGATTTTCTGTGCTAGCTCCTTCCTCTATATGACCATGGCCATGACCAAGCGCTTATGCAAAAAGTGCTTTTCGTGAATTCGCATTTCGTGAGTCTGGAGATGAGGCATCTCGACTCTCCAAGTCGCGATCCCCGAAACCCCGAGATGGAGTTGAGATCAATGGTCCACGATATCGATGAATCTATGGTCCAGATCTCATCGTGGACTTGAGATCAACGGTTCACGATCTCGATGAATCTACGGTCCATACCACACCTTGATCTGACGACTGGGATTAAATCGCAATTTCGCATATCGCGATTTCAATGGTTATGTTTCTTACCTCTCCAAGTCACGATAGGCGAAGCTCCGATATGGAGCTCAGATCAACGGTCTAGAATACACCTTGATCTGACAGCTGGGATTAAATCACGATTTTGCATATCGTGATTTCAATGGTTATGTTTCTTACCTCTCCAAGTCGCGATAGGCGAAGCTCTGAGATGGAGCTCAGATCAACGGTCCAGAACAAATCTCGAACTGACGGCTAAGATGGTTTCGTGATTTCGCATATCGCGAATTCAATAGGTTAGGGAACCCCATTCCTTTGACTTTCGAGTCAGCGACATGATGATCTTTCGCCACGTGTCTTGCCTGAAGATGGATGGTCCTCCTTCTTTTGGGATTTTGTGAGCCCGTTTCTCCTTGCACTTTAATGAACATGTAGATCCTTCATCATCCAACGATGATTGAATCTGACACGCAGATCTGACACCTAAGATCTATCCTCCTCTTATGTGTGTTCTTCTTGTCTACTAATAGATATGACGGTCCTCCTTCTTTTTGGAATTTTGAATGGGATCCAACGATCAGAAATGCTTCTTCTCCTGAGCTTACTTTGTTCCGCTTACTCTGATCTTGCCATCGATGATCTGCCAACAATCCTCTGCACTATCTCTTATGAGCTTATTCGAATCTCGAATCTTCTCTGCAACGTCTTCTCATAATGTCCATCTATTACATACTTTCTGTACTCATGCCATCTTCATTGTTGTACTTGCCATCAATGACAAGCATTCGCTATCTGTTAAATATTTTCCAACATAGCCTTCCATGCTTCAAGTGACTCATGGCATAATTGTTTGTCACTAAATTATATTTTGGAGGTTATAAGTAGTATTTTTGCCATACCTCTTCAATGAAACCTCCATTTTATGTCTTGTTTGAGGCATTGAGAAGGTCATTTCGCTCTCTTTCTAATTGTTGGTCGCATGCCACATTTTATTCCTTTTTTAGATTCTTTTTTTTTCTCATGGGCATGGTAAATTAAGAGAATCGATTCCTCTATCGTAAATGGGTACCTAAAATGGCCTTGTTTGTCAGGAGCCATATCGAGGATTGTTTTCCATGATGACTATTTATGGCACCTCTCTTTCTACACCTTTGAGTAGTGGATATTGTGCCACTCATGAAAATAGTTTTAGGAGTGTAACCAGGTATTTGTCTCCATGTATTGTGTTGTTACTAGAGATTTATTTGGCTACAACAGAGAGATTCCTAGCACATTTTCAAGTAAATAATGATTGATGATGAGGATGTTTTACCCTAATCTTAGTGAGCCTTCCTATAATCCAAAATCATAAATAAGGAGTCGTAATCTCTTCTATTAAATCCATCTAAATAATAAGCATGGATGGTATATCAAGATGAACAAAATTGAGGAAAGTAGTCAGGTATCTAATTTTGATAAATATGATTCCCTCTTCAATAGAAGTAAGACAAAGGATTCATTTATACTATGAATTAATTGTGAAATATAAACAAGAAATCAAAGTACAGACCTTGTTTTTGCTCACAGCAAAACAAAATAAATATTGTACTTTAATGAATGCTTTGAACTAAATGCAACATAAGTACTACTAAATTGCAATTTCTACAATATAAATGGATGTAATTGAAGAAGAAAGGTTAATGTTAACATATGAAACAAAACACAGAAAATACATAATTTAACAAACAAAATTTCAAAATCTCCTCATTTCTGAAAAATATTTTTAATCAGAAGACTCTTATTACATTCAAGATAAAAAAAACATCACGGTGTTAACCCCCTTCTTGTTAAAGTTGGTGCAAATTGAAATGTGAAATTCAATTGAAGCCCTTGATCTCCTTTCATTAAATCCCCGTCATGGGTTCTTTCTTGAGTTTCCATTTGTGTGAACTCATTGGCACATCCTTTCAACACTTGGAATTTGACTCTACACCCTTGGGCTACCTCCATCAGCACTTGGATGCATTTCATGGTTTTGGTATTGCATCTAGATGATCAACATATGTGTATATATTGGTGAAATCAACGTTGAGCACTTGGTATTCTGTTTTCGATGCCTGGGATTTAAATTTCTCATTACAGGAAATATCCCACATGCACAAGAAAACAATAAATTTGCTCTTTATATATCCAGGTGCCTATAATGCATTTCAACACATTGAGCACTCAACCATACTACTTGTGGGATTCCTCCTTGGCGCTTAAAACTTGGACTTGGGTTCATATGTGACTTTGATTCGAGTATGACTTGACTTGGAGATTGGTTGTGACTTTGGGTTTGGATACAAAGACCATAATTTTATAAAAATGATAAAAAAACCTATTATTTAAATATAATAATAATAATAATTTTTTAAAGTACTTAACTTATGGGTAACAAAACCAAAAAGAAATTTGCATTTTTAACTAAGAAAGAAGATAGGAACCTCAACCCAAAGGAAAATAATAAATACAAGACTTGTAGGATTAAAAACTTCATAGTGATGGGAAAATGATCAAATTTGCAAGTTTTGGAAAAATCGTTAAATAAATACTTTCAAGATAGGAAAAATGGAAAGTTTTGGGTAATTTTTAATGAAAAGGTATTTTAACAATAAAATTTAATTTTCTAACATTAGACTCCATATGGGGATGGTTCTTTCCTGTAAAGTGCCAAGAACTACAGACCACGTGCCTTCATCCTTTTGCATTTTGAAATCTGAAAATCAAACTTGTCTCTGTCAACCTCTAAAGCCTGTCAGTTTACCTGTATATGCTTTGAGACCCATCTATATTCTCTGATTTAAAACCCTTCCTACTCTCTACAACTGAAAATATTTTTCACCAGTGCCTCCATTGGGCTATGGAGTCACAATTCTCCTACTCTACTACACATCAAATCAAGCTAAAAACAAATGCTCAAATATCGAGCTTATTTATATACACTCCTACTAATATAATCATCTCATTCACCTTGATCAATTATATGCATACTTCCAGTGAAGCCAACAAAGTATTTTGTCATTAATACAGTCATATCTTTCACTTCCAACTATCCAAGCAACAATAAGTATGGATGACTGAAAATCAATATGTATCTTACATCCATACTTAAAAGATCATAAAAAACTAGATGCACTTGATGACTTAAGAAAGAATTCCAAATGATCTTGGGAACTATGAAGGATTACCTTTTCATGATTCCAATGACTGAGTTGTCGCTACACCATTTTCTCTGCATTATTGTTTAAGATAAATTGTTCAACTTGATATTCTTGTTCATTATTCTCAAAGTTTGTATAATCGGACTCAAAAGACAGTAGTGTCTCTATCTAAAACTCTTCATTTTAATTACTATATATGTCATATACTTCTGCATACATGAATGTAGAAACTTGCTCTTTAAAACCTTCATCCAAGTCTATATAGATGATAGACATAGAGTCTAATCCTTTGTTGCAATTATAATCAAAATTTGAAACTTGCAAATCTTGAGTCTTCATGTACTCTTGGTCTAGTATAAATCTTGAGCATATGGTTTTAGACAAAGTTTGAAAATTTTCAATTTCAACATTATACACATCAATGAAATCTCTTCTATTGTGAAATTCATTGATAATGAGCGTTTGTACTATTGATTCTTTAGTTGGCTATTCTGAACTGGTTTTTTCTTCCAAAGGATATACTTATTTAACTACATGGATATCAATTTATACAAATAGATCATGACTTTCATCATCTAAGGCAGGAAAAAGAACTACATCTTGAAAACTTACAAGTATGAAATTATTCAGAGGAGCTTTTTCATCTTGACTTTCATTGTTGTAACTAGTAGGTGCATGTTGATTTGAATTATCATATGTTTGGTCATTAAACCCTTCATTGTTACTACTGTCATAAAAATGCTCTTCATTGTCTTGAAATATTTTTGATGTTTCTTCTTCATCTTCATGTAGGTTTGTTTGATCTTCTTGAAGGGAATCGTCTTGCTTTGAAAATTCTTCTTCGGGATGGTCATTTTCATAGATCTGTTCTGTGAAATCTATATTGTAACAATCTTAAAAAAGGATCTCTACTAAATAAATCATCTTGCAATGATTATGAAATTCTATATGAAATTCTCTTAATGAGGAAATGCTAGAAGGAGATAGAGATTTATAACATTGTCTTTCATCACCTCCTAGTGAAAAAATGAACAACTTCATCAACATATCTTAATTAACAATGCCCAATTGATCCATACATTGATGAAATTCCAATAGATGTTGAGCAGGATTATCTTATTTCTCTTCTCTAAACCTTGGCAAGTATTCATTCCATTTATCTGTATGAGGAATTTGATTTGGATAACTAGGAATACTTGAAAAATTGAAAGGTGAAAACCTTGCAGTGATCCAAGAAGCAAATGAAAGTGACATTCTGAAAACAGTGGATGGATTCTTTTGACCATGGAGTTGTCAGGTGAAAGATATGTAACCTACTTTTTATTCCTATTTCTTGTTCACCATCAAGAAATAGATCTGAGCTCTATCGTACACCCATGGAAAAAAAGTAGCTTTGTTCCTTCATCCCTAGCAACAGCGCCAAAAAATTTTGTTACTAGAGATTTCTTTGGATACAACAGAGAAATGCCTAGCACATTTCCAAGTAAATAATGATTGATTATGAGTATTTTTTACCCTAATCTCAATGAGCCTTCCTATAAGCCAAAATAAGAAATAAGGAGGCATAATCTCGTCTATTAAATCCATTTGCATCATAACCATGGATGACTGATCAAGATGAACAAAATTGAGGAAAGAAGTCTGGTATCTAATTCTCATAAATCTGATTCCCTCTTCAATAGAAGCAAGACAAAGGATTCATTTATACTATGAATTAATTGTGAAATATAAGCAAGAAATCAAAGTACAAGTCATGTTTTTGCTCACAACAAAATAGAGGAAACATTGTACTTTAATTAATGCTTTGAACTAATTGCAATAAAAGTAGTACTGAATTGCAATATCCACAATATAAATGAATGTAATTGAAGAAGCAGGGTTAAGTTTAATGTATGAAACAAAACATAGAAAATACATAATTTAACAAACAAAAATTTAGAATCTCCTAATTTCTGAAAAAAACTTTTATTCAGAAGACTCCTATTACATTTAGGCCAAAAAACAAAACCTCGGGCTATTAACCCCCTTCTTGTAAAACTCGGCGCAAATTGCAATGCAAAATTCAATTCAAGCCCTCAATCTCCTTCATTAAATCCATGTCGTGGGTGCTTGCTTGAGCTGGAATTTGTATGAACTCACTAGCACATCCTTTCAACACTTGGCATTTGAATCTACACCCTTGGGCGACCTCCATTGCACTTGGATGCATTTCATGGTTTTGGTATGGAATATAGATGATCAACAAATGTGTATATATTAGTGAACTCAGTGTTGGGCACTTGGAGTTTTGTTGTCAATGCTTGGCATTTAGATTTTTCATTATGGGAAATATCCCACATGCACAAGAAAACAATAAATTTTCTCTTTATATATCCAGATGCCTAAGTTCCTTTTGATGGGTTGAGCACTCACCATGCAACTTGTGGGCTTCCTCCTTGGTGCTTAACACTTGGACTCGGGTTCATATGTGACTTTGATTCGGTGATGACTTGACTTGGAGATTGGTGGCGACTTGGAGTTTGGATACAAAGACCATAACTTTATAAAAATGATAAAAAAAACTATTATATAAATATAATAATAATTTTTTAAACTACTTAACTTATGGGTAACAAAACCAAAATGAATTTAGCATTTTTAAGATAATCAATAAGGTAGGAACATTAACCCAAAGGAAAATAATAAATACAAGACTCATAGGATTAAAAACTTCGCAGTGAAGGGAAACTAACCAAATTTGGAGGTTTTGGCAAAATCGTCAAATAAATACTTTCTGGATAGGAAAAATGGAAGGTTTTGGGTGATTTTTAATGAAAAGGTCAAAGACTTTTAACAATAACATTTCATGTTCTAACATACTTCCTTGTTTCGCAGTCTCTTAGAGCTCGCCACTTTGGAGTGTTTCTTTCTTAGGTTGTTTTTCATCTTTTCTCCCTTTAGTTCATACTCCATACTTTAGTCATTAGTGGTGGCATCCATTTCCATCATCTTTTCCACTCAGTTCAGCATTGTGGGGGGTGGTTTGCAATGCTTCCTTGGGTGATTCCTTATGCTTCACCATTTTGTTTGATATAAACCATTTTTAAGAGTGATCCTCGTATCGAGCACGAATTCCTATTTTGACTCAGCAGTCGCAACGGCTTGTTCCCCGTGCAATCTGGTGAGATGGATTAGCATCCATAAGGACACTAATATTATGATGTTTTTTTTTATTATACATGAGTACCTCATCAGGGTTTCTAATTCGAGACTCATTTCAAATGATCATTTTCTTTTCTTCAGAAGTTTTAAATTTGGATTTTTACATGGATCTTTGATGGTGTTGACAACTTGGGGATAATTGGCCCTATTTAGATTTTTGGCCATACTTCCTGTGTGAATATTTTAGATTCCATGGGCCTCATTGTTCCTTTGATGGTTGATGTTGTTTTCTTATGTTCGGAGCCTTTGAACTAGTTCTTCACCAACACCTATTTTTGAAGCATTTATGTGATGGTTGTTAGTGTTTTCCATTCTCGTGCCTCTACAACCAATCCTCTTTTTCTTAAAAATGAAACCAGGTTCTTTGAGGTTACTTGGCCCTCTTCTTTAGAGTTTTTCCATACTTCCCGATTGGATATTTCAATCTCCTCAGGCCTCATGTTATTGTTTTTCAATGCATGTGTGTGGGATCTTATTTCATTTCATCTCCAATGCCATTTTCAACACTGGCATTTTTCTCTCTTTTGGAGAGGAGCTTTTTCCTACAGGTTTTTCTCCTTTTCTCCAGTTATGAGAGTTTGTACATGGGTACCTTATCAGGCCTTATTGCCGAGACCCATCTTTGTTCTTATTTGTTCCTCCCTACGTTTGTATTATGGGGGCGTGTTGATGTGTTTGTTTAGATTGTAGCTATTTCTAAACACATGACAACTATGTGAGTTAAGATCGTGTAGATTCTTTCAACTACCCAGCTAATATTAGGTGTTTGGTGGGCCTCCTCATTTCTATAAATTATGAATCTCTCCTTGTAATTAATGACTCATTCATGTTCATATTAATAAATTATTATATGTTAGTATGAGGATCATTCATGATCCAGGTTGATCCCCATATCACCACACCATTTGTGTTAGTGATGTCAAGGATTTCACAACTATTATGTATTGTTGCATTGGTGTTCAGCCTTATCATGGACGTTGGGATGAACTCTCTAGTTTCTACTTATATTATATTGTCTTTCTTAAACCCTATAACGTTGGTTAGGTGACTTTATTGTATTGTATATATTCATCTTTCAATTTACATGCATTTAACATGTTGAGCTTAGTGTGAATTTTGAGTTACAAGTATGCATTTTGTTATAGTCCTCATCTCAGTAAGATTTGATTGTCATTGAATTGGTCCACTAGTTCTATTGGTTTGTATGGTCTAAAGAAATTTTGGGTCTTTTCGATGGATTTATTTTCTCATGCACCAAGGGTTTGTGTCGAGGGGCATATGAGGGTTTTTAATCTTTAGAGTATGTTGAAAAGAGGGAAGCTTTCAGACGTCTTGCAAGCCCTTATTTCCTTTCCATCCTTAACATCATTTAATTCAAAAAGAAGTTGAGAGGCATCTTTAATAAGAGACTGTAAGGAACGGTAAAAACTCTATTTTCTTTTATGCTTGGGTTTTCAAGTGTATATTTAGTCAAGTAGTTCGTAAAATCTAAATGATAAAAATAACTCTAGGATTCATCAATCCTTGTACTCTTTTATTTTAAAGAATCACGATGGTATTTGGGACAAACAATTTCACGGGAAAATTGTTGGTTTCATTCTTGCTAAGATTGGTTCTAAAAATAGAAAGTCGTATCTAGCATCAAATATTGACTTTTCTAGATTAATTGTCTAATTTTGTTTGTCAACATGTTACATAGGGTTTATATGTTCTAGTAGAGGATTTAGAGGATTCTTCCTCAATTGATGTTAAAATTATTGGTATATTGTAGCCTTTATACACTCATGTTGACGATTTTGGTAAACACAATAGTGATATTCAAGATCATTTTACAAAGGAATTTGCAGTAAAGGTGAATGATATCGATGGTTCTGATTTTCATGTTGGGATTTTAGAGCATGTTTTGAAGCATTCAGTCTCTAAGGAATCTATGATTCCAAGAGGAAGACATAATCTTGGCATTTCCAACATTATTCATCATGAATAGGAACTTCAACCTGAATTTACAAGTTCAAATGCAAAAATATCTACCAGTGTATTTGACATGGTAATTAATTATGAAAAATGATCTCATTAGGCGATCACGATTACTACAGATAGTAAGAGGTCCAACATTTTCTCTAACTTGGACTAATCAATGTTTACTAATGAGAAGATCAAAAAACATTGCAAGCTACGGACTCAGAGAATGTACAATTTTGAACCATTCAGACTAAAAGTTAGATAAATAGAGATGGTTTTGCACACTAATATTATTAACTTGAAATTAAAATTTAATTATTATAAATGACACGAAATTACAGCTTCTCAATAGTACCTTGTATATCCATTGTATAATCAATTAAACAACCCAAAACAAAAATCTATATATCTACTAACCTTATAAAATTATTATTAATTATCATAATATATGTTTGATTTTGGCGAAATAACTATAACTATCACAAATTCAATATAACTCAAGTTAATATTAATAATTTGATTTTCTTAAAAATTCAAAATACCTTTTACAAATTCATATATTATATAATATATATATATATAAAAAAAAAATTGCAATTTCACTATATCCATCTTTTTTTAATAAAATTTCTTAATTTTCCTTGTCAATTAAAAGAAAGAAAAAGAAAGAAACTTTGAGCTATTTCCCATATATGTGTAAAATATCAACAATTAATCATTGCAAACTTTGAAAAAATCTATATATATATATTACAAGGAAAATCTCTACAACTTATAAGGGCTAAAATAACCAACCACCGCCACATGGTTGGTAACTCTGCAAGACTAGACCTATTAGTGCTTAATTTTTTTCATCCACGTGACTGATAACTTTGAAAGACTCTACAAATTATCGTTACAAATGTTTTTTAATATATATGCTCAGATATATAACAGCCATACTCAGAGAATAACATAGTTTTAAGGGTTTCCATACTGCAGATATATAAAAACCTTAAAATTATGCTCAGAGAATTAAGTCAAATGATGCAGAAGAGAACATTTCATCTCAGTGACATTTAGACTGGTTTAATGATTTTATGGACCTTGAGGAGGTAGATAATGAATATGTTAAAATGAGGTTGTTTGCATAGATTCTCTCAGGTGAGGTCAGAAAATGGTTCAAGGCTCTCCCAGCAACAAGCATTCCTAATTTTGCAGCTTTTGAAACAACCTTTCTTGCAATATGGGTTGACAAGAAAAATCCTCTACAATTGTTGAATCGGTATAATAATTTGAGAAGAACTCCCAGTGAGATAGTTCAGGAGTTTTCAACCAGATTCGTGAAATTTTATAGTTCAATTCATGTTGAAGTAAAACCCCCTCCTGGAGTTGCACAACTTCACTATGTTGATTCCTTTGATAGTGATTTCTCCTTACTGGTGAGAGAAAGGAGATCTACTACATTAGATGACATGATGAATGATGCAATTGAAGTAGAAGTAAATTTGATGGCATCATGTTAAGATTAAATACAATCCTGAAACTTACATGAAAAAGGATCAAGAAGAATCACAACCCTCAACTTCCCATTCATCAAATGCAAAATTTGATCTAATGGGAAAAAATATGGAAAAGTTGTCCTTAGATAAAAAGCCTGCCATTAGAGATCAAAATGAACTTCAACTCAGGAATCCTAATTTTAGGAGGTTACCAGTTACACAGATGAGACAGAGAGACCAAAGGAATCAAGGTGATCAACCATTCAAACCCCCTTTCCAAAATAACCACGTTGATGAAATTTTTGAGGAATCACTCAAAGATAACATACATTGTTATGATAATGTTGAAACAAATGTATTCCTAACTAAAGAAGAACATGATAAATTTATCGAAGAAAATGATAAGTTTATGAAGGAAAGGAATGATATGTTATTAATGGAAACATAGGAGTATAAGAAGGGGTATCAAAATGATATCATGCAGTTTCAGAAGCAATATAATCTCATAAATAAAAAGGTACTTGCAAACCCTCAAAAGGGGATTCCTCCAAAAGAGCCTCAGGTTAATTTACCCTCTTCAAGTCAGCCTATGAAAGACAATTCTACAAAGGATGCACTAGAGAAAAGTAAACATAAAGAGGAGGCCCCAAAGAAGGTCCTAGAGACAAAAAGGGATGCAATCATCAAAGAGGTAGAGAAAAAGCAGTCTTCTTTTAGTTTTGAAAGTGAGATGGAAAAGATAAAAAATTATGTAAATTTTAATGAGTTGATCAAAAATTTTGAATATAGAAGTCAAATCATCAAAATGTTGAAAATGGAAGCATTTGATACTTTGAATGTGCAAGATGATCATCTTGCAATCTTGTTTGGTCCTCAGGTGGAAGAATGTGGTGATGATGGTGATGTGCCTCCATTTTATGTTAGCATTAAAGTTCATGATGTGACTTTACACAATGCAATGCTAGATTCAGAAGCATCTCATAATTTGATGTCGAAGGTGATCATGGACAAACTAGGTTTAGACATCACTAGACCTTATAAAGACTTGTTCTCTTTTTATTAAAGGAAGGTAAAGTGTTTAAGATTAATCAAAGACCTAGTTGTGTCTTTATCTCAAATCCCATCAAAGAATTTGGTCATGAATGTAGTAGTTGTTGGCATCCCTCCAAAGTTTGGCATGTTGTTATCAATGTCATGGGGTACTAAATTGAAGACTACATTATAGATGGATATGTCTTATGCAACTATACCAATTTTTGGACAGGAAAGGAGGCTATACATGGAAGTATTGTTGAAATGCATGGTGAGTATTCTTGTTGACATTAAGTTTGGTTCTTCAATTTTTTATAATGATATGTGCTTTGAAGAAGAGGATCCAAATGTTCTCAAACTTCCAGAGAAAGAAGATGAATATCAACAAGCAAGGAAATGTTTAGATCAACAAAATAATGAGGAAGAAGAAATGTGGAATATGAATTTTGATGGAGTTTTTAGTAAAGAGGGATTTGGAGAAGGTGTTTGGATTATCCCTCCAAAATCAAGTTCAAAACTTTTCTCTTATAAATTTTCTTTTGATTGTACAAATAATATGCCTGAGTATGAGGCATTGATCTTGGGGCTGAATACTTTGAAATATTTTGGGGGGGGGGAATAATAGTTGTACATGGAGATTATGAGCTTGTGATTAATCAGGTTAAGGGCATCTATCAAAATAAACATCCTAGGATGATGGAATACTGAAATATAGTTCTTGATGTGCTTGAACATTTCACAGAATATAACCTTTCAGTGAGTCCAAGAGGACAAAATTTGATTGTTGATGAATTAGCTACTTCAACTTATGTTTTCAAGATTCCCATCTTTCCTAAAAAAAAATATGAGATCGAAGTCAAGCATAGACCAAAAGTACCTGATAATGTCAAGTATTGGCAGATTTTTGAGGATGATAAACAAGTGGTAAGGTTTCTCCAAATGACTGATGATTTTGCCAACACAAATATTGACGAAGAACATTTCTTTGATCAGTAAGAAGATGTAGACATGTCTCCAAATGTAGATAGTTTCCTAAATCAAATTGTTGGTAAAGACATTGTTCAGTTCAAAAATAATGCCATCCCTAAGGGTTTGGTTCCACTAGGAAAACTCCTTGACAATAACAATGTGGCAAGGCATCCCAAAGTCACTCCAAATGATGAATAAATAGAGGATTTCAATATTGGAACTAAGGAAAAACCTAAAATCATAAAACTGTCTAAGACACTCAGCCCAGAAATCAAGGAGAGATATATCAGCTTAATGAAGGAGTTTCCAGATGTTTTTTCTTGGAGCTATGAAGATCTAAAGGTGTATGAAACAAATATTATTCAGCATGTCATTCCAATTACAGATGACCAAAAACCATTCAAACATAAATTGAGAAGGAGCAATCCTTGGATGTTGCCACCCATTGAAAAAGAGGTAAGAAAAATGTTTGACGCCAAGATCATAGTATCTTTGAGATTCTCTAAATGGTTGGCCAACTTAGTTCCTGTCAGAAAGAAAAGTGGTGAAATTAGGTTGTGTGTGGATTTTTGAAAATAGGTTTTCCTCAAAGATAACTATCCTCTTCCCAAGATGGAATACATTTTGCAGAAAGTGGTTGTGTCACAGAAAATGTCAATGCTAGATGGCTTTTATGGATACAACCAGATCATGGTGCACCCTGATGATCAAGAGAAGACAACCTTCATAACACCTTGGGACACATTCATGTATGGAAAAATGCCATTTGGGCTTATGAATGCATGGGAAACATTCCAAAGATCTATAGATATAGCTTTTGTTGATGAAAAAGACAAGTTCATTGTTGTTTATTTAGATGATATTAATGTTTTTTAAAATTATGATGATAAGCATTTGCAACATTTGAAACTGGTGTTTGAGAAGTGTAGGAGATTTGGAATTTCATAAATTCCCAAAAAATCAACTTTGGAGTGAAAGAGGGAAATTTTCTTGGTCATGTCATCTCAAAAGAAGGAATAAAGATAGATCACAGCAAGGTAGCTGCAATTCTGAAAATTGATATTCCTAGGAGCAAAAAGGAGGTACGGTCATTTCTTGGAAGGGAGAATTTTCTGAGGAGGCTTATTCCCAATATGGAAGAAATCATAAAGTTCATTACCAGCATGTTGAGAAAAGGAGAAGAGATAAAATGGACACCAGAAGCTAGAAAATCCTTTGAGTACATGAAGGTGGCATTGACCAAGGCACTAGTATTAGCTATTCTGGACTATGCAAAGGACTTCATCTTATTTTCTTTTGCATCAAAAAACACCATTGCAGGGGTCTTGTTGCAGAAGAATGAACATAATTTTGAAATTCCTATAGCCTACTATAGCATAAATTTAAGAGATTCCCCATTAAATTACAACATCATGGAAAAGCAATAATATTCATTGGTAAAATCCCTGAAAGAATTTAGAATATACATTTTCCATTCCCATGTTGTTGCTTGTGTGCCCAATAATGATGTGAAAGATATTCTAACTCACTCGGATCCTGAAGGGAAAAGAGGAAAATGGATAGTGTTTTTTTTGGAATATGATTTGGAGATAAAGCCTACAAAGTTAATCAAAGGACAAGGACTTTCCAAACTAATGAAACAGTCAAATTATGATGTGTTGGGGATACACTTTATTGCAGATCTGTCAGAAAAATCAAAGGAAGAATTAGCACCACAAGTGTCTCAGAAGTTTCATGAATCTCCATGGTATGTTGACATCATATATGTTTTGAAAAATTTACAAGATCCTCCTGAACTAAGAAAAACCAAAGCTAGGTTTTTGAAATTAAAGGCAGCCAAATTTTGTATACGTGATGGTTCTCTGTATTGGAAATATCCAGGGGGAATTTTTCTATATTGCTTGTTAGAAGGTGAGGTAAAACAAATTATCAAAGAGTTTCATAAGGGTGACTGTGGAGGGAACCACTATTGGAAAACCACAGAGCATAAGATACTTAGATAAGGGTTTTATTGGCCTAGTATTTTCTATGATGTATACAAGGACATGTCTAGTTGTGATGAATGTCATATATTTGATGTAAAAACGAAGTTGTTTCCCTTACCTTTGAAACCAATTTCAGTTGAAGCATCATTTAGGCAATGGGACCTTGATTTTATAGGTGATATTCATCCATTGTATTTAGTTCAACACAAATGGATATTAATAGCTACAGACTATTTCACTAAATGGATTGAAGCAGTGCCAACAAGGCAAGCCACTGATGTTGTCATTATTCATTTTTTGGAAAGTAATATTTTTTCTAGGTTTGGTTGTCCAATAAAAATAATAATTGATAATGTAGCAACTTTCGAGTCTAAGAGTATGGAAAAATTTTGCAATGATTACAATATTGTTGGGTATGTGTTATATTCTTTGCATGTGTGTGTGTGTGGGTGCGTCAGATACGATGACTGCGTCTGACGATCCCTTTGGGGCGGTTTTTGCTATTTTTAGCGGATTTTGCTATTTTTAGCTGATTTGTAAATTAATCCCGGATTAAGGGATTAGGGTTTTGGTATCTTCGGAATACCTAAAAAACATTGTATATATTGTATGGCGAATGGTGAAATTTGATATAATGAAAAAGAAAGGTTTTCCCGGTTGAGGGTTTCCGGTAAAGATCTCTATGTATTCTTTGTATGAGCCATTGATTAATTTCTGTATTGCTTAAGAATATATATGCATTGCTTTACTTCACAGGTTTAAAACTTACAAATATAACTCTTGTCCATTCCACATCCTATTACCCACAAGGTAATGGATTAGTTGAGTCATCTAACAAGATTCTGACAAGAATTATCAAAAAATTGCTACAGGAAAACAAAAAGGCTTGGCACAAGAAACTCATATATGCACTATGGGATGATAGGATTACTACAAAGACATCTATTGCTACATCACCTTTTCAAATAGTGTATGGTACAGAGGCAATTTTCCCTACCTCATTAGGGTTGCTAGTTATGAAATTGTTGCAAGAACAGAAGGTTGATCCAAATGACATTCAAAGAAGAATTAATCAATTGATAAATGTACAATAATTGAGAGAGGAAGTATACAATAACACACAATTGCATCGGGATAAAATGAAAAAAGTGTTTGATAAGAGGAAAAAAGTTGATTATTTTAAGGTAGATGATCTAGTGTTGAAATGGGATGCAAGGAATGAAGATAAAGGGAAGCATGGAAATTTTGATCACCTCTGTCTAGGACCGTATAGAATTGTAGCTTATCATGGAAGCAATGATTATTTGTTATAAGAAATTAATGGAGATCTCATTGGTGTAGGGCCTGTGAATGGCAGGTTTCTCGAACACTACATTATTTGAAGCAATTTGATCTTTCATTCCATTTTACTTGTATATGTCGTAGGTGATGGCATCATTTAGCATAAATTGAAGCCAAGGGAAGAAGAAATAAAATAAGGGAGGGAGAGTTATAAGATTTGAGCCATAGAACTTGCAATAAGTAAACTCTCATCCAACAATTAGGGTTTCTTTTGAGAAAGTCAGATGCATGATATTTTTTGAGAAAATTCAGGGGTATAATGTGCAGCTGACAAAGGATTTTACCCTCAACTTCAATGGTTTCCAAACAGAGATTGTTGATCTTACTTTCCAGGTGTCAGAGGAGACAGTAGTTGTTGCAACTGAAATTCCATCTCACGGGGAGAAATGGTTCAAAGGTAGGCCCCTTGATTCCATATTCTACACTGATTTCTTGGAGCCTAAGTATAAAAAACAGAGTTTTGGTACTACCATTCCAAGAGAGTGCATATTGGAACACTACAAAAATCTATTAAGAGTGATTCAAATATATTTCACCTAAAAGGGCAGGTTTGATAGAGTATATCAGTACCAAATTAGGCTTTTAATGCATTTCATGAGAAAAAACCCTTTGAATTTACCTTTTTCCCTATACAGAAGCCTAGGTAAAATCTCAGACAGAGTACAAGCTAAGGTTGATCAAGTTAAATCCAAATCGTTTCATTTCTCTTTGGTGAAATTACTGGTGTTGGAAGAACTTAATAAATTGAACAAGGAGTGGGATTCTTTCCTAGCTTCAGCAAGGATTGCTTTAGACCCCAAAGGATATACTCCCCTATCAGCTAAAAAACCATCTCCTTTAGTCCTTGAGGAGTCTAATAGGAGGGAGAAAATGTTTGCAGAATAGGACCCTGGGAAAGGAAAAGAAGTTGAATGTACTTCACCAAGCCAGCAAGCTAAGAATAAAGGCAATTTATTACACTTTGTTGATGAGATTGTTGAAACACCAAAATTTAGTATTCCAATTACTAGATCAGCAGCCAAAATATTACCTGCCATGCACACATAATCTATTGAAAATACAACTCAAGGTATTGGTAAAGATCAGTTTCAATCAATTGAAAACGATGAAATAATTGGAGAATTGCAAGAACAACTTAAGAAAGCTCATCATGTTGCAACACAGTTCCATTATGAAAACCGGGAGATGAAGAAGAAGATTTTTGAAAGGGTTTCTAGAAATTCAACACCAAAAGATGTATCAGTGTCAAAGATAGAATCAGCGCCAACAATTCCACAAATTTCTAAGGGAAAAGGTAAAGAGAGAGTAGTTGAGGAGAGTCCTAAAACAATGGAGCTTCCCAATCCTACAGCTCCTTTGACAAGATATTCAACTAGAAAATTGATTTCATAACACAAGCCTGAAGAAGAAACACATGCATAGGACCAGTCCATAGTAATTGAAAATATCAATAACTCACCAAGAGAAGGTGATCTGTGATCTTTTCATTGAATGACTTATAAAGAATTGCATTAAATGAGCATAAATTAAAGTGCACCATTAAAGAAGGAAAAAATCAATAATGAATAGATATAACCATCAAATCTGAACACAAAAACTTGATAACGGAGTTCGTCCGTGGTGGACTACATCTCTGGGTCCTACTCTCAAATGGGTAGGATTTTTCGTTAACTCGACAAAAGAATTCGGCAAAATACATAAGTATAACTCATTCTGAAATTAAGCTGCAGAAATAATTCTCAAATCAGAAAACAAACAACACCATTGAATTTGTGGCGTTGAAGTACCCAAAAATGATTGTCTACATGCCTCGATCTGACTCTGGCACTCCCAGGCCCAAGAAGAAATTTGTCTCGATTTTCCTGCCCCCTGCAACATGCAATTATTGACTGTACTTGCCTCAAAATGCATGCCCACGTATTACCACACACGCGCCTCCTCTCCCAGGGCTTGGCGGATTCATATTTTAAGTAAATTCTGCGGTTTTCAATGCAATGTAGGGGTCGTTGGCCCATTGGTTATCGCATGAGTACTAAGGCGTAGTATGGGGAGGAGATCCCGGGGTCAAACCCACGAGCCTCCCCTCCCTCTTTTGGTTTGATAGTTGAAACAATATATTATATATGTAATGTGTTTTGCCAATTTTGGTGGTGGCTCTATCTGAGGTGCTAACAGTTAGAACGTGGTTGGATTTGGCATGGTCCACCAGATTTGGTGGACCCGCCAATCCTTATTTTTTTTCAAAATTTGGATACGAGCTATCATTGTGCTTTTTTCGCCTACCACGTTGCAACCCCTAATTGGGCCACGTGGCATCCTCCCATCCAGCCACACCATCCCCTGCTATGCCAGCTCCATCTCATCGTACGAGCTACCAACTCTCCATGCCACATCATCATGCCAAGTCATTATATGGACCATATGGACTGCCACGTGGAAAAATCCTATTAGTCCATGGATTGGTCCAGAAGTGAAAAATCTGGGTGACATGTGGTAGCCTCTGGTGCTGCAATGTCAGCATGACCTGTGTCACCTTCTTCTCCTTCCACGTGTATTGTAAGGATGCTAATGTCATCCATATGGATGTTGACGTTAGCAGTACGGATGATGACTCATCCCCCTTCTCATTGGGCTAGGTTGACCAAAATTTGAATGAGAATATCTTTCAATCTGTAACTTTGTTTGACGAGTCATTTACGTCGTTAGAAATATTGCGACGCTCTCTTCATGATAATGTCATTTTCATTGAGTTTTGGGAACTTTGAATTTTTCCCTCTCTCTGTCTGCTGAGGCCATTCTGAGCATCGTGAGTTGCCTCTGTTAGTTTTGAGTTGTTCTTATCCTTCTCTGGATCCTTTTTGGATCACTCCTTCCCACTGAGAGATTTTTGGACCACCAAAATCTTTCATCAATCAATAGATAAGTGAGGGAAGAGTTCCCTCACTTTGTCCTTATCAATCCACTTTGCCTTGCTTGGATGTGTGCCCTTTAATCCTTCTCGAAGATAATCAACATCACCCCTACGTGAAGTCCTCGTCCTTTTTTCTAGGATGATATATTCCTATAACTCATCCAAGTACTCAGGAGAAAACTCATCAATTGAAGGTATTGAAACTTCCTCATCATGATCCATGATCATGGGAGGCTCAAGAATTTTCAAGTTCTCTATGTTCACAACTGAGTAAATCTACATATAAGGTGGAAGATCCATATGAAAAGCATTGGTACCACTTTTCTCAAAGATAGTGAAGGGTCCATAATGAATGGGCTTGAGTTTCTTGCCTTCACCCTTCAATCTCTCCTTCTTAATGTGAAGCCATACTCAGTCTCCAACTTGGAACTGATAATCAACCATGTGTTTGTCATGATGAGATTTATATTGTGCTTTACTTTTCTCTAACTTTTCCCTGACTGCCTGGTGCACCTGTTGGATCCTTTGGATGAACTTGCGGGCTATGTCATGTGTTCTTTCTTCATTCACATCTGTATCTTTCCCATACATTAAGTCCAAAGGAACATTGGGTAGGTACCCGAAACATGTCTCAAAAGGTGAAATTTGAGTGGAGGAATGAAAGGCTCGGTTGTCATCATGTTGTACATAGGGTATCTGTTTATCCCATAACTTGGGATGCTTGTTGCAGTAGCTTGAATAAAAAGTACCAATGTTTTGTTTACCACCTTTGTCTGTCTGTCGGTATGTGGATGGAAAGCAGTGCTCCTCTTCAATTTGGTGTCCATCGTTCTCCACAAGCTAGATCAAAATTCCCTAAGGAACCGAGTATCTCGATTCGAGACAATGGATGTGGGTAACCCAAAGTGAACCCAAACTTACTAGAAGAAGAGATTAGCAGTCTGCTCAATAGTGATATTATTTTTACATGGCATTGAGATGCACATCTTGTTGAATCTATCCACTACAACATACAAATAGTCATGACCCCGTTTGGTCATTGGTAAACCCCCTACAAAATCCATAGAGATACTTTCTCATGGATGGGATGGAACAAGAAGTGGTGAGTATAGCCCCAATTTTCTATTAGTGGGCTTACAAGTATAACACATCACACACCCCTTTACATATTTAGTTACAATTGCTTTCATTTGAGGCCAGTAACAAAACCTTTGCAAATGAGCCATAGTTTTTCCTACCCCAAAATTCCCAGACACAAGAGAAGTCTGAGCTTCTCGTATTACATGGACTCATTCACTTGTAGGAATACATAGCTTTCCAAGATGCTAGATTAGTTTTCCCTATAGACAATAGTTCTCTACTTGTGCACCATGGGTTAGCTTCTCATATACTTCTTTAAAATCTTCATCAATGGCATATTACTCTACATAGATATCATGAGATAAATAAGTATTCTTCAAAATAATATAAGCAACAATAGGAGGTCTAGAAATCATATCGGATACGTTGTTACTCTTACCCTTTTTGTACTTGATTACCAAATGAAATTGTTGTAGAAAACCCATCCATCTGTAGTGTCGAGATTGTTGCAATGTGGTCTATGTGTGGAGATATTGTAAGGGTTGGTGATCTATCTGTATGATTGTTTCCTTCCCTAACAAGTAGTGCTTCCATTTCTTTGTGCTTTGGACTAATGCATACAACTCTTTTTCATATGTAGGATAGTTAAAAACAACTTGATTAAAAGTTTCAGAGTGGTAATGGATAGTCTTACAATATTGCATCAATACTGCACCCATGGTGTATCTGCTGGCATTTGTCTCAGTCTCAAAAGGTTGTTGAATATTCGACAGTGCTAATACCGGTGCGCTATTGATATTCTCCTTTAAAGTGTCAAAATATTTTTGTTGATTTCCTTCCCACTGAAAAGTGGTCTTCACACTGGTTAAGGCATGAAAAGGAGCTTCTATAAAGGATAATTTTGAAATGAACCTCCTCCAATACTGGACTGCACCTAAGAATCTTCGGACCTCGTTTACACTTTTTGGCTTAGGCCAATTTACAATTACATCAATTTTGGAAGGATCAATTTTTAATTGTACTCCTCCTGCAATATGACCTAAGTACACAAGTGCAGTCTTGCCAAATTCACATTTAGACAATTTTTCATACATCTTTTCCCTTTGCAAAGTATCCAATACTTGCTTTAAATGCCTCACATGTTCATCCCGAGTCCCGCTAAAAATAAGAATGTCTTCTAAATATACAATCGCAAAGTCATCTAGGAAAGGCCTGAATGCATCATTCATCACACACATGAAAGTTGTCGGAGCATTACAAAGCCCAAAAAACATAACTAACCACTCAAACAAACCTTGTTTGGTTTTAAAGGAAATTTTCCATGCATCATGTTCTGCGACCCTGATTTGATGGTATCCACTGTGCAAATCCAACTTAGTGAAATAAACAACATTCTTTAACTAATCAAGTAAATCATCTATACGAGGAAGAGGGTATTGATTTTTCACCGTGATTTTATTCAAGGCACGGTAATCGACACACATTCGCCATGTGCCATCTTTATTTGGCACCATCACGATCAAAGAACCACAAGGAGATAAATTGGTCCTGATGACCCCTTGATCCAATAATCCCTATACCTGCTTCTTGATCTTTGTCATCTCCACAACTGACATCCTGTACATGCCCACATTAGGAAGAGGATAATCCTACTGAAGTTCTATTTCATGTTGGATTTCCCTCTTAGGAGGTAACCCATCTGGTTCCTGAAAAATATCATCATACTTAGAAAAAATATCAATTAATTCCTTTTTATGGGAAGGATCACATCATTGGAAAGCGTCATATGTCCTGACATCTTTCTCTCTTACAACCATGAGTACATATCTCTTGTTAGTGTTTATGAGTCTTTTCATTTGCCTTTCACTAACAAGTGTTGTATTTACCCTTGTGTTGTGAGCTCTAACAATATATTCCACTCTCCCTTAGTAAGGTGGTATTTGTTCCCGTGATGAAAGAAAATTACTTTTCTATCATAAAGATAAGGACTTCCCAACACTATGCCACATATATCAAGTGGTACAACATCCAAATCCACTTCATCAATCAACTTTGAAGCAATATAAAATCTGACCCTACATTGTTTGGTGACATTAAGTTTTTCTTTATCACATACCCAACCAAGAGGATAAGGCTTCGGATGTGGTTTTGTTTCAAGAACCATCTTTGTGACAAGTGCTTTAGATATTAAGTTTACTTGGGAAACCGGATCAAATAACGTATCTATCTTAATGTGTTTAGATACAACTCTTATGTGAAATAATTCATTCCTCTTTCATTCATCATCATGAGATTCATTATTGGAACTTGGACTAGCATGAAGGGAATCTTTACCTTGTACTCCAACCACTGTGATCTTTCCTTCATCTCTTGAATCGGAACCAAGATCTTGTTGCACTGTAGCAACGGTTTTTGTCTTCCCCTTTCCACTGAATTGTTTCAGTCTCTTCTTTGGATGCAGTTTCCAACAGTGTTCATCATCGTGACCGCTTTTATTTCATTGAGTGCAAGACGGATTTCCTCCTTCTCTCGTCACTATGGCGATCTTATTTTCCTTCATTTTAAACTTATTGAAAGGTTTATGTGGGAGATTGGAATGTTTCTATGTGGGATATTCTTGAACATGCTTTCCCCTGTTCTCAAGGTGAGTGCCTTGCACACAAACTTCATCAAGACTAGTGGAGTTAAATAAGAGCAAAGTATGACAAATATAACTGTGAAGTGCACCAATATACTTCATTAAAGTTTCATAAGGATCCAAAGGAATGTTTAATGCAAGAGCTTTCTTCCTAAATTATTCTGTGAAACGATGTACAGTTTGAATTTTACTTTGCCTTAAAGTTTGTCATTCCATCATTGCTTTATCTAAATAACCCAATTGATAAAATTGCTTCCTTATCGTTGATTTAAATTCCAACCATGAGGAAAGAAGATTACCACACTTACTTATGTCTTGAAGCTTGATCTCTCACCATACGAAAGCGGTGCCTTCCAGTTGAAGAGAATCTAGTTGCACTTTAACTTCCTCTTCATCAATATCTTGAACACAGCACTATACTTCAACCTGTCAGATTCAATTATCTAGATTTTTAGGATTAGCATCTCCATTAAACATAGGTAAAACAAATTTTACATCAATATTTAATAATGGTTTCTTAAAAGAGGATTTATGGCTAGAATGATGAGAATGATGAGAATGCTCAGAGGAAGAAGAACTAGAACTAAAGGTGAAGATGGAGGCTCAGGAGGATCTCCTCCAGCCCCTTGGTTTACCGAAGCATCATCATCAGCATGTGCTTCATTTTTCTTTCCTTTCTTCTTTATCCTCTTATCGTAATATCCATACATTCGTTCGACCATTTCTGACATGCGATAAAAGACCATATGAAAGTTTTTCTCCTGTTCATCACGCTTGTCTTCTTCTACCATTTTCTTCCTTCGGGATGCATGGCCAAGTTTGGGATTGAAATTCTTAAGAGTTCCTTCACCCTGTTTATGCTTGGCCCTAGTAAGCTCACACTCAAAAATTCAATTCAAACACGACTTCTCTGATACCAACATGATCCAGGATCTTTTCATCGAGAGACTTATAAAGAATTGCATTAAATGAGCATAAATTAAAGTGCACCATTAAAGAAGGAAAAACTCAATAATGAAGAGACATAAGCATCAAATCTGAACACAAAAACTTGATAACAGATTTCATCCCTGGTGGACTACGTCTTCGGGTCCTGCTCTCAAATGGGTAGGCTTTATCATTAACCCAGCAAAAGAATTTGGCAAAATACATAAGTATACATCATTCTGAAATCAAGCTACAGAAATAATTCTCAAATCAGAAAACAGACAATACCACTAAGTTTGTGGCATTGAATTACCCAAAAATGACTGTCTCCATGCCTTGATCTAACTCTGGCACTCCTAGTCTCAAGAAGAAATTCGTCTTGGTTTTTGTGCCCCCCTGCAACCTACAATTAATGATTGTACCTACCTCAAAATGTGTGTCCACATCGTACCACATGCACGCCTCCTCTACTAGGGCTCAGTTGATTCAAATATTAAGTAAATTCCATGGCGTTCAATAAAATGTAGGGGTCATTGGCCCGTTGGTTATGGCATGAGTACTAAGGCGTAGTATGGGGAGGAGGTCCCAGGGTCAAACCCACGGGCCTCCCCCTTTTGGTTTGATAGTTGAAACAATATATTATATATGTAATGTGTTCCTCCAATTTTCGCAGTGGCTCTATCCGAGGTGCTAATAGTTAGGACGTGGCCGGATTTGGCATGGTCTGCCAGATTTAGCGGACTCGCCAATCCTTTTTTTTTTCAAAATTTGGATACGGGTTGTCATTGTTCTTTTTCCACCTGCCACATGGCAACCCTTGATTGGGCCACGTGGCAGCCTCCCATTCAGCCACATGATCCCCTTCTATGTCAACACCATGTCATCGTACAGACTACCAACTCTCCATGCCACATCACTATACAAACCGTACACACTGCCACATAGAAAAATCCTATTGGTCCACGGATTGGTCCAAAAGTGCCAAATCTAGGTGACACGTGCCAGCCTCTGGTGCTGCCACGCCACCATGTTAACATCATGATGATGTCAGCATGAAACATGTCACCTTATTCTCCTGCCACGTGTATTGTACGGATGCTGACATCATTTGTACGAATGATTACATCAGCAGTACATATGTTGACTCATCCCCCTGTTGATTGGGCTAGGTTGACCAAACTTTGACTGCGAATATCTTTCGATCCGTAAATCTGTTTGACGAGTCGTTTGCGTCATTAGAAATATTGTGATGCACTCTTCACGATAATTTCATTTCCACTGAGTTTTGGGAACCTTGAATTTTTTCCCTTTCTTTATCTATTGAGGCCATTCTTAGCATCTTGAGTTTCCTCTGCGAGTTCTGAGTTGTTATTAGCCTTCTCTAGATTCTTTTTGGATCAAAAGGTGAGAGAAATTTCAAAAGGCTCAACAAACAATTAAGAGAAGCACGGGATTTGATCATTCAACTCAGGGAAGAGAACAGAACAACAAAGAAAAACTTTGATAAACACCTTCATGAGTGTGGACCAGCCATATCCAATTCCTATGCAACTATTTCCAATGCCCAGTCAAAGTTAAGAAGAAATGCACTTTTGCATAGGCAAGTGAAGAATCTGAAAAGATGGAATTCGTCACTAAAGAAAGAAAATAAGACTCTAAAACTAAGATGAAACAAATAGAATTTGATGATGAAGCCAGGGGAAAGTTAGACTTGCTTGCATAGGTGGATGAAATATAGAATCAATAATTTCACAGTTTTTTCTTTTTATCAGTGAAGGGCTAAAGTGTTTTGAGATTTTTTTCTGGAAAAGAACGATGCATAGAATTTGTGTATTGATCTCACACTACGCAAGTCCTGTAAGTATACATTTGATGAAAAAATGGAGGGTAATATTTGTTGTGATAATAGAATGGTCAGTGCTAGCCTCCAGAGACCTTGTAGCTACCAATTGCGTGAAGACAACTGAAGAAAAACACGTGTTGTGTAAACTCGCTAAGAAATTGTTGTAGCTCACAGTTACACAGCAAGCTATAGAAGCTTGCTACACAAACATGCAAGGGAGTCAGGTCAGCATTTGAATCAGCCCCAGATTCATCTCCAACTATACTAAGTGACTCACATCAGTCCTAGAGTTTGAGAGCATGACAAAGACTATTCTTTTTTGAAAATACTCTTATGTAATTAATAAGGTAAAAAAAAACTTATATTTTTAGCGGATAATTTGAGTTTGTTCCTATTTTAGTGTAACTAGATCCAAAAATGAAGGAAGTTGGTTAAAGTTCGACTTCCTTAGCTTAGGGACAGATTGTGCCTTTATATTGGATCGTTTTGAATGTACAAGGGGTGAGAATAAGCATAGAGGACATTTTGTCTTGAATACTTTGTAATCTTTCTAAAGTTTAATGAAATATTAGTGCAGAAGTATAGTGTTATTCATACCAGAGATTCTTGTGGTGGTGATATGAAGTGTGATTTTCTCTCTCATGGTAAAATTGATGTTCTCTTGCTTCCAGAAATCAATTCGACGTCAAGATGAAGGATTATCTTGGAAAAAATATCATACATCTGGCCCAAATCTGCAAAGGATTTCGCACATAAATTGCCATGATCTCTTTCCCTCTCCTCATTGGGGTGCCATATCCCTCATCATTTCATCAACAAAGGGAACCATCCTATGACTTATACCTTCAAAGTCATTGACTCATTCCTTGAGGATGCAAATTCCAGAGCGTATCATACAGACATAGGCTTGCTCCTAAGTAGGCATAGAGCTAATCAAGGACCCATAGGTTGAAGATGACACACAATATACTTGTACATCACACCTCTTGACAGCGTGCAAGGAATGAGCCTAGTGGTTTGTGCAAAGTCTACCTCTGATACGATATTTTTCTTTCTCAAAGTCTACCTCTGATACAATGTCTATTAGAGGCAATATAAGCAGCTTTGCTTCCCTTGTTGAACATGCAAAGTGATAGCATAATTTGTAGACTTCTCTTATTTTATTAAATTAAGAAAATATAAACATGTCATTAAAAACAATTGAACAGACTATGATATTATTTATTGCATGAGATGCTTAAAATATTGAATCTTTCAAAAATATTGTGGTCTCCTTACTTTTGTACAACATAGATGAATGGATTGAACATGAAGGAGTGAAATGATTGAAATGATGTGATATTGCCATAATTATGATTAATTTTAAATTCAATTAATGAGACCTTTCTTCAATCATTGGCACAAATGTTGAAGCTCTTCTCACCTCATTGCAATTTTGGATAGTGATGGGTAGAGATGGATATTTAGTGACTCCAACAACATACTCTTGTATATTGTATCTCAGCACACTCGTTTACAAAAATAAATTAGCAAAGTAGGTGTTCAACAAGATATCGAATGTTTATTTACACAATTACTAATGTGTTTGAAGTTCATGTAAGTTTGGATTCCATAACACATCTTTTCTAGATCATTAAAATCATTCGGTGTTAACCATAAGATAGGTAGGGCTTTGAATCCTCCTATTTTCCAATGTCAAAATAACTATGTGTTTGTTGGAAAGCTAATAGCAATATTATTGATAATGTGAATGTTCTATATTGACATGAAGGATTGTCCAATCAGACTCATTCTAGTTAACAAAATGATTCCATGAGTCGACTTCGAGTTACATGGGGTTGGCACGACCATAAATGGTAGTTAGAATCTACATACACATGTATATCTTTGTGCATAGCTATGGTGGCTTCTTAGACATGAAATATTTCTCTTCAGCAATAATGTTGCAGACTTCATATGGCATGGCATCCTTCTTTCATGTACAGAGACTTATTGTAGGTTTGTTATAATCATGCTTATGTCGTTTCCTTGAAATGTGATCTTAAGACATTATGTGTAAGCTCCCCAGGTATGAATTTGACGTTCCTATTCAAAGACTTTTGATCATTTCTAAACAAGATTGGGAATTACCAAGTACACTTAACTCTCTTGCTTCTTCCTTTATATGAATTTAAAATTAATTTTTTTGACAATATTAACTGATCTATTGCAAGTTTGGCTTATGATGTTGGGGAGTGACAATGGTTATTCTTAGTTGAATGATGAAATGTCTACTCAAATATTTCATTTGACGGCTTCATCCCAGCACTTCAAGTCCTTGCATGCTAATCAAATGGGATGGAGATGCATTGTATGTTGGATTCATGGTTAATGGTTTGACTACAAACATTTTATAGCTTGGTCTCCTCCACATTGAGTCCTTCCAGTGTTGGGTATTAAAGATTGGCATGCCAAATTATATGTCAAAATGGAATTTCTATTATAATCAAAGCACATATAAGAGTATTCTTTATTTATATATTATTATCATTTATTGTGGTTCCCAACAGTTGTGAACAAATTAGATGCCTCGTTCATTCCTAGTATGAATATCTATTATGTTTCCCATATTTTCTTTCATTTTTAATCAATGTGTTGTCACATATGTGTGTGTTTTTCCTATAATTTTCACTTGTATTGAAAACCTACATTGCAATAGATTATCAACTTGGTAATGGTAATGGTTTGGAACCACCGGACGAGGAGAATGGATTGGAAACACCAACACCAACACCAAACTATGCCTCAAAGAATGATGAAAATGATGTAACCAACCGTCCAAAACAAAAGACATTTGAAGTGCAGGACCCTGGCTACCAGCAGGAAGAGTATATTGTAGTAGAAGATGACTCTGGCCTTAATTATGATAAGAGTAAGACTTACACATAAATTTTATTTTGAAGAACGTTTTAGTTTTATCCTTTTGAAATGTTTATCTGGGCTATGATTTTGTTTCTATTGTATTAATAAGCACATTTTCCCCCTTTTTGCAACTGAAATTGTGTCGAATGAAGCCCTGGAAGCATTCTAAGGATTGGACACATTCAACAGTCGTGATATCTTTATAATTTTGTTTATATTGTATTAATAAGCACATTTTCCCCTTTTTTGTAATTGAAATTGTGTCGGATTTCCTAGAAGCATTATCAGGATTGGACACTTTTGACACTCGTGATATCTTTAAAAACAATATCAAGGACTTTCATGTTTTATTTTAAATTTGGGCAACGTTAATTTCATTTTTGTTAGGTGACCCAAAAACAAATCAGGTATGATCTTCTCTCAAGGTTATTTTTCATGGCCAAGGAGAATCCAGAGGGATATTATATATGCTCATAATGAAAAACAATTAAGCTATTAATTCTAAAGGATAACTACATGATACTTGATTTTCTAAAAAATATATAGATATAATCACTTTCAAAAGCTAAATTATGGTAGTGGCTTATCTGAAATTTGTATGTAGATAAAGATAAACAAACACGAACATGTTGAGCCTCAAATCAAGAGGAACGGAATGATAGAATGCAGCAAGCATACCTTCCCTACTCATATCCTCGTACCTTTCCTTTCTTTGTGATCTCCCATAAAGAGATGATTGAGATGCTACAAGAAGCTTAGTCCAACTATGACTTAGACAAAAACACTTGAACGAGTAACACAACAACCGAGTTATCTAGGTTTGATTTGTATTTGATCCTCCATTTCTCCAAATTACATATATGATCTATCTAGAAAAATCACCAATTCAAAATTCAACAAGGTCCTTGACCTTCTGAAGAAGCACCTTCTGAGCATAGTTGTCACAAAGCTTCGAAATTTCAAAATTTTGAACATATATAGAGATATTCTCTCTCTCTCTCTCTCTCTCTCTCTCTCTCTCTCTCTCTCTCTCTCTCTCTCTCTGTGTGTGTGTGTGTGTGTGTGTGTGTGTGTATCATGATTGAGATGCTACAACAAGTTTAGTCCAACTGTTGTTCTAGAGTCTGTACTTAAGTCTTAGAAGTACAGTGTCTAGGCATCCAAAAGTGGTTAAAGGGTGGAGAAGAAAGAAAGGTCAACCTTTGGCAAAGGAAACTAGGGAAGATTTCTACGTTGGCATTGTCTAGCTTCCAACTGTTCCTGGATGGTTATATCTTGTTCAATCGTTGCCCATGAACATTCGAGTTCAACCCAGGTAGTAGCGGTTTTAAGAATAGTGTCGAAAAGGTTTAAGGCAATGTGCATTTGATTTGATAATCTGGGTTCGATATTGGGCTGTGTTGGTACAGGGACAGTCATGGAGGAATAGTAAAAATAAGAAAACTTCAGAGGGAAATTAAGTGTTGTCTCAATTTGGTCGTAATAAAAGAGAGTTTACGGTTTCGGAAATAAAGCAGGGTGCAAATCAAAGGCTCTTTCCCGTAACTGAGTTATATCTTAATAAAATGCATGAGGTGGGGGAAAAACATTTAGCTGTCTATCGAATAAGGCTCCTATCAAGGGAGAATCTCACGTATAAATAGAAGAGGAAAACTGTAAGGAAATAACCCGATGAAGTATAAAATATATGTAGAATTCTGAAAGTGTTGACTGGTCTTACACCTGATAGTTGGTACAGAGGAAAAACAGTAAACAATTATAGAAAACCAAAATTCATTCGCTATAGTAGTGGTCGTACTAAATTATAACGAAGCATTCATCAGTTATGAACATGAAATGAAATAAAATATGATATACAAGAAAACAAACTCATAACAAGTCGTGACGGAATTGAGAATCTTCAGATTTTCTTTGTATTAACTCTCAAAGTGTAAAAAATCTGTTACAATTGACACAAAAAGGTCCAGCCCCTTTATTTTTTCTTTCTATCGTATATTTATATAGTTTTACAATAAGATAGAATCTCAATCGTTACAAAATTTCGGTTATGATAGGGAGGAGAGAAATCGCTCCATTTCTTCTTCTCTTTCTTCACTTGGTGCCAGACATTTGTCCTCGTGTGTGCTCGATACAGGTGACACACCTTTCAACCAGCTGAGATATCAGCCTCGACGGTTCTGCTTGAAAGTTGGCTTCAAAAAAGTAACATTATCGGGCTAACTGCAACAGCCTGTCTTCCATATGTCTGTCTATGATGTCGATAGCGCATAATTGCGCGCTTGGTTTAATCATACATTTGTCTATTTGGACTATGTCCGCCATAGTCACTTGGGAAATATCGGCCAAATCTCTTTCCTCTTTTTCCTTTAGATCAAGCAAGATTTTTTCCATATTCATTTGAATCAACGCCTCGGCATTACCCCCACTATCAATGCCTAGCAGATTTCCATCTACAGAATTGAAGGCCTCTTCTAAGGAATTCATTACCTTTTTGGCTTGCAGCTTGCCTTCCGCGATGTTGTGCTCCCATTCTTTCAATAGAATGTTTCCTCTGGTCTGCTCCGAAATGGTGAACTTGGGAGTGCTTCCCGAATCCTTGTTGTTTGTGGCTATCACAGCCTCTTGGAAGGCGACCCATGTTGCTCCAGCTTCCCTTTCTCTAGCACTTAAATTCTCCAAAACTTGATTAACCAGCAAGCAGTTGACCTGAATATCCTCTACCTTGCCGAGTAAATTTCATTGCGCCACAAAGACTTTTCCCTGAATGTCCATCGCCTGGGACTGAAACATCCCGATATCTATCACTTTGCTTTCGGCGATCTCCACCCTAGCTTGTAGTTGTTCGATCAAATCCTTTTGCTGGCTCACTTGCATCTGACCATCCTAGACCACCAGTTGTACTCGAGCTTAGTCTTGAGTAGCTCTATCTCATTCTTATCAGCCAACCTGGCCTGCTCTATTCCTACACTCGCCTGGTCTTTGGCAGTCTCTGTTGCTATGGCTAGTCTAGCTTCAAGGGTCTTGATGAGTCGATTTTTTCGTTTAAGCTAGTTTTTCAAAAGCCCAACTGAAAATTGATTCGCCGAGGCATATGCTCCTAATGTCCCTACTATTTCAGTTGCGAATTGTTCATTCTTCTTGTCTTTTCCATCAGTTATAAATTTGTATTTCTTGGCCGTTGTCTCTCCTTCCTGATAGAATTCCCTCTTTACCACTGCCTTTCTCTTCTTATCGAAGAAAAACTCATTCGGAGGGAGTTCTTCTACCCTTATAGGCCTCAACTCTTCATTGAAGATCCATCCTGCGTCAATATTTCCCTGAGTCGATTGCAAAGGGGTGACCGATGTGATAGGATCTCCGATTTATTTCGTTGATGGTCCCGCAGTAGTAACCAGACTCTGCTTCTTCGGTGGGTCGGGAGTCTTTATCTCTGCTTTCGAATTTTTAGTTTGCTCTCCCTCGTCCTAGTGTTTTTCTTGATCGGGAGTTGCATCCTTATAGCCTTTGGCATCTTTTTGTTTCACCTCCGTCGTACTTGGACTCTCACCCCGCAACACTACGGGAAGGCAACTGCATCGATGTTCTTGGAAATTCAGAACATCGGCTCTCTCCTCGGGTGCCAAGGTTTGTATCCAAGCTAGAATCTCAGCATAGAACCTTGCGCCTTGGAAAATGTCATCCGAGGGTGAATTCTCGTGCGCAAATCTCTTGAGCCCGCAACTGGCCAAATGATTGCTCGCAACCCTTTGCGAATCGTGCTTCTTGTATTCAATGAGGACCAAATTTAGGTCTTCCAGGGCTACTGCCTCAGCTTTGGCATGCCTGAAATCTAATAAAGAATATGAATTTAAATGAAGAGGAAAATGATTACATACCTTCTTTGAATATCCCTTAAGCTCCTTACTTATACCACCAATTACTGTTTGCCTAGCAACCTCACGACAAGCCAACTTGTCGAGAATGAACAATGGTAATGCATGCAGGGGAATAGAAGCCCCAAAAACTCTGAGGTATGAAAATTCGGCCTCCACATACCAGTCGGCTATGCTACTCATATTTGACACTATACTATCTGAGATCCTCGGTGGCAGGTGGCCGAAAATAGTGACATGCAGGGGCACCATCACCCAGTTGAAGATTTCATATACGAAATTTGGCGCTTTGTTTTCCCATAATTTCGCATGATAAACGTGGATAGGCTCGTCTTCTGCTGGGGTCCAACTCTAGCTCATTAAAGGAAATGGTGTTAAAAAACACATGACGTCCATAATGTATGCAGACATGAAAAATGAAGACGCCTTTATGACCTCTTTCTACGCCCGATACTCTGTGATTCGACTAGTCAAGCTATCGGACAGCATTTTTGCCCAGTCGAAGGAACTACCTTCGGCGACCCGGAACATTAGAGGCACCCACGGAAGAAAAAAATGTGAGGTGTCCTCTCTCCCATATAGCCTGCATGTCATCATAGCTACATACTTGTACTGTGGTTCTAAGGAAGCTATTGAATATATGTCGTGGCTATCATCCCTAAACTTCGCGGGGTGAGAAACCCAATATCTTATTAAGCTGGACATGGTTTTATCATACTGTATACATTCCTTCTACTTGAACTCGTCCAAGAATTCGGTGCCATATGTATAGTCGGACGTTGTGGGAAGCTTATACATGGCTTGTAGATGTTCAGGCCTGAAAGTCCCAATGGTGACCTTCTGCTCATTCATGATGGTTCTGGTTGGTATGTCCACATGGTATAATGCCCATCGGACCATGTCATAATATGGAAGCAATCGTGGCCTGGATACTACTTTGTGCATTTTGGATTGAATGATGATCTTATACTTGGTGGTTATGTCATCCTTTTCATTGTTGCTGGAGTCGTCGGAATAATCCACCAATTCGGCCTGTAGAACATCTGAAACGAACGACCAATTCGGGACCGAGTCGATACTTCGAGGTGAAGTATCAGTGACATTGTCCGAACCTTGTCCCGAAACCTCTACATTGGCCTTGGATTCTTTTCGCGGGGCCATGCCTGGAGATTCTACTTTAGCTCTTCTGCAATAAAAATGCGTATACATACAGAAGTTAACTTACTGAGAAAATGTGCTCCGCATAATATGAAAATGCATTTTTTATAATGAACCACAGCTCTTATATATATATATTCAAAAACTCGGTGACTTTCAGAACAGGCTTGTCAAATCATTTTTAGAAATAAATTTTTCCATAAAAATACGATCTTTATTCATCGATTTGCCATATTTCCTAATTAATGCCATAAATTTTGGCGGTTTGAAATATCAGTTGGTGCATGGAAGGAATAAGGATACCTCGTGAAACGTGCAAGCATCAAAACATGGGATCTATATTGATTTAGCTTAATTAATCTGGTTTTACCGATGTTAATTTATTTTTCGGTACTCGTTGTATCGGAATTTTTTCTTTAACTCTTTGAACCTCTAACCCCCAAATTTGTGATAATTGATTTTGATTAATAAAAACGTAATTATGATTAGGAGCTTAATTCATTTCGTAATTATCTATATTCGTCGTATTGCGACTCAGAGCTTCGAAGGTAAGTTTCCAGAAAGTTTGCATGCCGAGCTGCGAAACCGCGAGATCGCGATAATACAACTTAATTAAAAGGGAAGGTAAACTCAGATTATGTGATTAATTAATTATGATCATATCCTTATCGTGATTTCACGAGTCGGAGCTTAGACAGTGTAACTTTTAAAAAAGAAAACGCCAAGTGGCGAATTGTCGACAGAAGGTTACCATGGTTTAGCTTTTTACTTTTAACCTTGACACGGGTTACTAAAATAAGGACTTTGTGGTCTCGGCTATCGGGGCTACGACAATAAACTTTTAGATTTGGTGAGCGCCGAGGTGCGAAAACCCGATGACGTTTAAATCATGGTTTAGGAAAACTTTACTCCCGTTATTGCCCTGGGTGAAAAAATTAAAACGATTTTGTCGTTTCGTTGCTCGAGACGTGTGAACTACGTGATTTATAGCATCTGATCTATGAGATCCCAAGGTAGAGAAAAAAGAGGAAACATTTTTACGAAAGATAGGACTTGTCTCGAGAGTACAATAATCATCGTTGCTCGCATGATAAAGCTTCAGAGATTTTGAAACCACACATGGAAAATACGAAAACCATCTTTCGACTTCGAGCATTAAAAACAAAATTTATGACGGGCTAGAAAAAAAAGGCGGCTCCAACATAGGCTCCAACTAGGGATCCTGCTTTCTTGTAAGGCGGGAAGAATAGTAGACCACGTGCCAATATTGGCTAAATGGAGTCAATAGCTTCAATAAGGTGAAAAGGTTCCTGAGAACAGGGTAACGAAGGGGGAAAGAGACTTTGTTCTTTACCTTGAAAAGCTTTTTCAAACTCAGATACTCTTTTTAAACTTAGTTGTAGTCCCTTTCACGACTTTCCCTTTCCTGCTACTAAATTTAGGTCTACTTTAAGACAATCAAAACAGTTCTAGGAGACCCAACAAATCTTGCGAGTATCAGCTTGCATCAAAAGAAGAAGATTATATGTTTTTAATTGGGAAGTCTCGTCTGAACTTGGGATGTAGATCAGGTTTTTAAAAATAATTGGTTACCGAAGTAGAGTGATATTCATGTATAACAGCCTTACAGATATCTCAGATATTGCTTCACTGCCAGCGAGCCTATTCAGTACCCTGGTGAAGTTATCTAGCCCCTTTTACTGAATTTCCTTTCACCACTTCGGAATATATTCATGCATTTAAATGTTGAGATTAGGGCAATCATTTTTGAATTTCCTTTCATCGTCTCTTGGACTAGGTGGGGGAAATCATTTCTGAATTTCCTTTCACTGCCTGTCTTATAATTTGCTTTTTAGAGCGCAAAGATGGGGGCAATCAGTTTGTATTAGGGCTGATATATGTGTAATATTTTTCATTATAGGTCTGTCAACTTACTTTGATTACTTGGTACCAACCTTCCCTTGACCTTCACAACACCTTCGTTCTCAGGGGAAAAAGGGAAAATAACTTTCTCAGGGAATTCTATTTGAGCAAGCCTCAATCCTCCGATGCTGTTGAAAAACCTAGGAAAGTTAGGATCACTTTAGGCATCTCTTCGTTTAGCAGGGGATCGAGGAGCTGTGAAGACCCGCCCTCTTTTCACAATCTGCTTTGAAGCTCATAAGGTTGAAACGAAAACTCTTATCCCTTCTTATGTGAAACGGAAAGATGCTGAGTTTTTGAAAGGTAAACTCTGAGATAGAAAAGGGTGATAGGCGGTGACTTTACGGACTGAAAATACAGAGGTCAAAAAATTTGAAACTGACTCCTGTAGATCTTTTTCGAGGATACTTTACTTTGACTGACTGCTTTTAAATTGGGTGAATTATTTAATTTGTTTTAACTTCTGATTAAACAAAGAAACAATTTTGTTATTTATCAGTTCAGACGATATTGTTGTTTGAATGACATTAACCTCGGATTCTTTTAATATTCCTTTAAAACCTGTCCTTTAGGAAAACTCATCTATACCTTTTTGTTTCAATTTCTTTGCAAAATATCAAATTTCTTGGATATCACCTGTTTAAGCTGATTTATTTCTGAGACCAACTTTCGGTTTACTTTTCCTGTTGTTTTGTGTGCAGCTGGAATCCTGTAAGAGGAAAATACGAAGATTATCTGAAATGTGTCGAAATTTCATGAACGAAAAAAGAAAATCAAGAGCAATGTTTAAATGAAAAATATATATATGTACACAAAATATATATAAAATAATAATTTATTTTATTTATTTTTTTAATCTGGCGACTGTTACATCATATAATGCTTCAAATACCACCCGTTGACAGGGACATTGAGGACTTCACCGTCTATATTTTCCAGTAGGAAAGAATTTTTTCCTTCCAAAGTCGAGACCCTAAATGGCCCATACTAGAGGTGGTCAAATTTACCATGTTTTGTTTCTTCTTCCTTTCTTGCATCCCACCTTAACACTAAATCACTTGGGAGGAAATATCTGTCCTTTTCTTTGTGGTCGAATAATTCCTTCATGTCATCTTGGTACTTCTGCATTTTTTCATCTACTTCAACTCTATGTTGTTGAACCTCGATCAGTTGATTTATCCTTCTGATGACATGATTGGGTTCTTCATTTTGATCTTGCCATAACTTCATCACTGGGAGCGCTAGGTTTATAGGTAGCACAGCATCGGTCCCATATACCATCTGAAAAGGAGAAATGTCAATCGACCTTTTTGTGCTTATGCGATTCGCCCACAATGTGTATTTTAAGTGCACATGCCAATGCCTTTTATTTTCATCCAATACTTTCTTTATTGTATTTACCAGGCTCTTGTTAGATGACTCGGACAATCCATTTCCCTGGGGATAATATGTTGTGGAATGGCCAAGAACAATGTTATACTTTTGATAGAAGCCTATCATAGCCATAGATTTAAAGGCTTGGGCATTGTCTGTAACTATCTTTCGAGGGCAACCGAATCTTGAAAAAATATTGTCTTCTAAGAAATCGATTACCACCGAGTTTGTTGCCCTTTTGGTTGGAATGGCTTCCACCCACTTCGTAAAATATTTTTTTGTTGTTAAGATCCACTTGTGTTGAGCACTGGAATGGGGATTAATCTCGCCTATGAAGTCTAGACCCCATTTTTGAAATGGGGCTTCAGCTTTGACTGGAACTAGAGGTAGTGTTGGGAGCTTATGTTTACCTGTGAATAGTTGACAAGGGTTGTAGGCTCGGCCTTTGGCATTGACATCTGAAAAGAGTTTTGTCCAGTAGTACCCAGCCCTCAAAATCTTGTAAGTTGTAGCTCTCCATGCGTGATGTCCCCCACAAACTCCCTCATGAAATTCGTCTATAACCTGTTGAGTTTTCGATTCGACTAAACAGACTAGCAGGAAACCGAGTGGATATTTCCAATATAGCTGACTTTCGGTGATACAATATTTAACTGCATGGAGTTTTAAAGTCCTGGATTTAGATGGTGATATCTCATTTGGGCATTTTAGAGTTAGCAGGTACGACACTATGTCTTTGTACCAGCCTGATGATATGAACTTCTCTTCAATCTTGTTTGAACCTGTTTCCTCATTTAGCTCGTTTAGGTTCGTGTCTTCATCGCCTTCCTACAGGCAATTGATATCTAGGGCTCTGAAATTCGACTCAGCTAAGAGTTTGGCTAGGCCTTTCCCTTTTATCAATTTGGTCGGTTTGACTTCCAGATCAAATTCTTGGATTTTGGCGAGCCATCGCCCTCTTTTTCCATCGCTGTCTGGTTGTACCAATATATCTTTCACAGAACTGGTAGGCACGTACGTAATTATCTTTGAGTGTAGTACATACGTTCTGAATGCCTTTAATGCTTTTACCATGGTGTATGCATGTTTTTCTATTATATCATACTTCAGTTCTGCGTCTCTAAGGCTCTTGCTGAAAAAGGTGATCGGTTGTTCGAATCCTTCTTCATTCTTTCGTAGGAGTACCGCGGCGATAGTGTGTTCAGAGGAAAATGAGAAGATAAGAAAATCTTTTAGATAGTCAGGGCTTGCTAACACAGGTGCCTCGCTTATGACTTTCTTAATATGTGCGAACGATGCTTTGTCCTCAGTTGTCCATTTTACTTCGTTGTCCTTCTTCAACATACCTGTGATCAATTTTACAATCTCAGCAAAATTTGGGATAAACCTTCGTAAAAATTTATTCTTCCTAAGAAAGATTGAATCTCTTTTACATTTCTAGGAATATTTATAGTATCTATTGCTTCAATCCTCTTAGGATCAATCCTGAGTCCATCCCTAGATACGATATGACCCAAAAGCTTACCTTCCCGCATGGCGAAATGTGATTTCTTTGGGTTTAAAGATAGGCCAAACTTGTGGAATTTTTCGAAAGTCTATTAAGATGCATCAAGTGTTCTTCGTCGGTTTTAGAGAAAACCGTCAAATCGTCGAGGTAAATGACTACAAACTTATCCCTTTCTCATATCAAAGCGATGTCCATAGCGCGCTAGAATGTGGCCCCTGCATTCATCAAACCAAAAGGCATTTTTTCATACATGAACGTACCCCATGGTGTGGTGAAAGCAGTTTTTTCCCTGTCTTGTTCATTCATGGAGATTTGATTATAACCAGAGAACCCGTCGATCATAGACATTCGGTTCGCTCCAACTAATTTTTCTAACACATGGTCCATTTTGGGCAGCGGATAGTTGTCCTTGAGAGACGACTTATTTAAGTTTCAGAAATCCACACACAGTCTGATTTCCCCATTCTTTTTCCTGACCAGGACCAGGTTTGCTACCCAGTCTGAATATCTCAGAGGTACGATTATTTTCACGTCTAAAAGTTTCTTAACTTCTTTTTCGATCACAGGTAACAAAATGGGGTTGATCTGTCTAAGATTTTGCCTAAATGTTTTGACCCCGGGCTTCAAGGGTATCTTGTGATCAATTACGGAAGTGTCATATGTTCTTAACTCATCATAAGACCAAGTGAAAACATCCTTATCCTATCTAAGTAGGTTTTTATACTTATTTTTTATTTTGGGAGGAAGGAACTTGGATATTTTTACTATCCTGGATTCTGCTTCAGTTCCTATATCACAATCCTCCACTTATTCTGGTTGGGGTTGTAAAGTGGATTTTACAAGTACGTCGTTCTGATCAAAAAGTCTTTCTAAAGGAATCAATCCTTTCAGAATCTGGTTGTTTTTAAGGACCATCATACGATGATCCACAATTTTTTCTCGAAAATATTTAGGATCTTCCCCTTCTTGCATGATCCATATCGGGTCATTTTGATTTTCTTGGTCTGCATGAGTTTCGTAGAATTCACCCACTGCTTCAAGAAATTTCTTAATTTGTTCGTCATCCTCAAAGACCTTCCAGTGTTGGATATTGTCTGGTATAGATGGTTTGTGTCTGATTTCAATGTGATACTTTAATTTGAAAGTTGTGGGAGGAGAGAAAGTTGAAGCTGCTTTAGCCAATGCGTCAACATGTAAATTCTCTGCGCGCAGGATGAAGTGGACATTTACAGATGAGAAAACGTTTTCCATGAGATCCCAGGCACAATTCCTGTAATATCTTAATCTAGGATGTTTGGCTTGGTACTGTCGATTTATCTGTTTGACTATTAACTCTGCATCTCCATATACCTCTAAGTTATTTATTTTTAACTTCTTGGTGGCCTTTAATCCTAAGACCAATACTTCATATTCACATATGTTATTAGTGTAATCTATATCCCACTACAGTCTATAGGAAAAAGGAACCACGAACTTTCCTTCGGGAGCCACTAAAAGCACTCCTGCACCAGCCCCTTCATAAGATGAGGCACCGTCAAAATACATTTTCCAGACACCGGTACTACACAGATCCTCTATCATATAACTTGACTCTTCCTGCTCTATATCGTTTTCCTCCGGACAACCATCTAAACCATCATCAAAAGATAAGATACAATTTCCTAAATCCTAATCCGCAATGTAAATAGGGAAATTGTTCGGGTTTTGAGGGTCGCTTACCATATAGGCTAATCTTGTTTCTCTGTACAACCAAGTAAACTAACCACCAAACACAGGAATTGTGGTGAACATCATATCCAATTGAAGAGAACCCCCCATCTTGGCTCCCCATGACCTAGATAACAGTAAGCCATACTTAGGGGGAATATCTGCAATAACCACATCCATCAGGATACTCTTAACCGTGACCTGCGCCAGGGTAACTACCAAATCCTTTATCATCCCCATACACTTAACCCTTCTTGAGTCAAAGGAGTAAAGATCTCCATAAGGTCTGGTGATCTGGAGACCCAATTTGTCCATAATAATCTTAGGCATAACGTTATGGGAGGCTCCGGAGTCTAACATGCAATTATGCAGCAATTGATCATACACATTTAAAGTGATATAAAAGGGAGCAATGGTGTCTTTGGCCCCTTCAAAATGGGGACCAAAAGTGATGTTAGGTTTGTCATCTTCTAGGTTTAAAACATCATACTAGCTTTCTAGCTCAGAGACACCCATCGCTTTGGTAATTTGCTTCCCATAAACGGGGTTTTTTGCTAATTCTACCAAAGGGATTGGTATCTTAATTTTATTTATCTCATTTTCAAAATTGAAAGCTCCGCTCACCTTGTCTATTTCTTTGGTTGAGACTTTTGAATCCTTCCTTTCCGACTTATTCGCGTGGACCACTTTATTACTCATGGTCCTAGTTGAAGACGTAATTTTATTAGCTGTTTCGGTTCCTCGTGCTTAGGTCTCAACTTTTTCCACTTCGGACTCTTGTGTGCTTACTACTTTCGTTTTTTTGTTGGGTAATAAGTTCTCTTCCGGAGTAGGCTCATAATTTTGACCTCTTTGGAGTATTTTCTTGGGTTGAGTAGTTGAGGTGGGCTTACTCTTAGATCTTAAGTTATACTTGGGTTGGATCTCAGCCATTATCATCTCAGTTTCTTGTTGAGATTCACAAAGGTCAGTATGATCACTTTCTTCACCCTTATTCGACGGTTGTTGCGTGTTTAGAGATTTTTCATAGTCTTCTCAAGTCAGATATGGTTGTGTGCAGTCATCACCGAAGTTCATAACATCATTATCCGAATCTCCGAAGTCTTGAAAATCATTCGCTCCTATAAAATTTTCGTTCTTTAAGGGAGCCTGTATTTTTTGATCTTCGTTTTTTATTTGTCTTTGCTGGTTCGGGGGTTTGGGGTTCCTCTTGAAATCCTTTTTGGGGAAAGAATCAGCGTTGGCCTATTCGAGCTCCATTCTGGATATTTTATTAGACAGTTCTTTAATCACTTTGGCCATATCTTCTACCCTATCATCTGTGGATCTATTAGACCCTGACGGACCAGCTTTTTCTCTAAAGCATTTAGTTTCTCGGTTTCCCGTTTCTACTTTAGCTTTAAGCTTACCCGAAGCCATCATATTAGACTCGATTTCTACCGCATCATCCTGCATTCGGTTTAGGGTGTCTCCCCTTCTTTCTCACAAAAGGAGTGCAAAATCCGGTTCGAAAGCCCCGGCGAAGGTTACTTTGGCCGCGGGTTGGGATGGTTTAACCTCGGTGGGGATTTTGTTATACAATTTGTTGAATCTTTGAATGAATTCCATGACTGTTTCTGAATTCTTTTTTCTCAAAGACCCAAATTCAGTTAAATAATATAGATGATCTTTTCTCTCGCCCCATTGTCTGAGGAAAGCATCTTCCAAAGCGTCATAAGACAAGATAGATGCTACAGGTAGGCTCCGAAACCAAGTTTGGACCTAGCCTTTGAAGGTTTGGACAAGAAGTCTCAAATATACGTCCTCATGTTCGATACCTAGGATATCTGGGAATTGATCAAAGAAATTAATATGTTCGGCCACGGTCAGATCCCCTTCCCCAGTGAATTTTGGTAAATTTTTTATATAATTTTCGGGAAGGTCGTGTAGAGGGACGGGCAATACTAAGGGAGCATATCTAGCTGCAACTTTCACAAACACTTTGGGAGGGGGAGCAGGCCCTTGGCCTCCATCTCCTCCCCTTCCTCCTCCGATAAAAACTCCACCTCCTCCTATAAACCCTCCACCTCCTCCTCCAGCGGCCACCATCGTTATTTTTGGAAAGTTGTAAAGGGGGTTTCGAAAAATTAAAAGGGAATCTTTATTTTCTTCGCGAAGAGCAAAATCCGATGAGGAAAGATAAGGAACGCAAGGACTTGGTTCCTTGGATTTGCAAGAGATGAAATCAGGAGAACCGACAGGTGTGGAAACCGAATGTGTAACACACTCTTCAGAATTTGGTGAGGTCGGAAAATTTAACTGAAGGAAAGATGGTATGTCAACTTTCGATGAACTTTCAAGAGGGCCCTTTCCTTTGTGTACTGAGGGGATTGTCAGATGAATCTCACTCCTAACTTCGGAGTAGTTTGGCCTTAAAAATTTAGTATCAAAGACAGGACTGCATGAAGTTGAGGATTCATAATAACTCTTAGTCTTCAGTTGTGGGTTTTTAAATTTGTAAACTGCAACGGTTGGCTTAAGAGAGCCTCTCGCCTTTAGAATCTTCTCGGGATCAGTAACGGGCGTAATCTGCTTACCATCCGGGTTTTTTCTGGTATTCCTTCGACTGGATACCAGTTTATTATTTGTGGAGTCGCCAAGTGAAATATTAGGAAGCCTTAAAAGGTGTGTACTCTTTGTTCACTATCAAAGGGTAACACTTTCAATGAAAAAAAAATGTCGTTTTCCCAGGGAAAAATATTTCGTAACTTTGGTCCCCGACAACGGTGCCAAAAAGATGTTATTCCAGAGTCTAGGCATCCGAAAGTCGTTAAAGGGTGGAGAAGAGAGAAATGTCAACCTTCGGCAAAGGAAACTAGGGAATATTTCTACGTTGGCATTGTCTAGCTTCCAACTATTCATGGATGCTTATATCATGTTCAATCGCTGCCCATGAACGTTCGAGTTCAACCCGGGTAGTAGCGGTTTTAAGAATAGTGTCTAAAAGGTTTAAGGAAATGTACATTTGATTTGATAATCCGGGTTCGATATTGGGCTGTCTTGGTACAGGGACAGTCATGGAGGAATAGTAAAAATAAGAAAACTTCAGAGGGAAATTAAGTGTTGTCTCAATTTGGTCGTAATAAAAGAGATTTTACGGTTTCAGAAATAAAGCGGGGTGCAAATCAAAGGCTCTTTCCCATAACTGAGTTATATCTTAACAAAATGCGTGAGGTGGGGGAAAAACATTTAGTTGTCTATCGAATAAGGCTCCTATCAAGGGAGAATCTCACGTATAAACAGGAGAGGAAAACTGTAAGGAAATAACCCGATGAAGTATAAAATATATGTAGAATTCTGAAAGTATTGACTGGTCTTACACCTGCTAATAGCTGGTACAGAGGAAAAACAGTAAAAAATTACAGAAAACCAAAATTCATTCCCTATAGTAGTGGTCGTACTAAATTATAACAAAGCATTCATCAGTTATGAACATGAAATGAAATGAAATATGAGATACAAGAAAACAAACTCATAACAGAGTCGTGACGGAATTGAGAATCTTCAGATTTTCTTTGTATTAACTCTCAAAGTGTAAAAACTCTGTTACAATTGACACAAAAAGGCCCAGCCCCTTTATTTTTTCTTTCTATCATATATTTATATAGTTTTACAATAAGATAGAATCTCAATCGTTACAAAATTTCGGTTATGATAGGGAGGGGAGCAATCGCTCCATTTCTTCTTCTCTGTCTTCACTTGGTGCCAAACGTTTTTCCTTGCGCATGCTCGGTACAGGTGACACATCCTTCAACCAGCTGAGATATCAGCCTCGACGGTTCTACTTGACAGTTGGCTTCAAAAAAGTAACATTCTCGGGCTAACTGCGGCAGCCTGTCTTCCATTTGTCTGTATATGATGTCGATAGTGCATAATTGCACGATTGGTTTAATCATACACTTGTCTATTTGGACTATGTCCGCCATAGTCACTTGGGAAATCTCGGCCGAATCTTTTTCCTTTAGATCAAGCGAGATTTTTTCCATATTCATTTGAATCAATGCCTCGACATTACCCCTGCTATCAATGCCTAGTAGATTTCCATCTATATAACTGAAGGCCTCTTCTAAGGAATTTGTTACCTTTTTGGCTTGTAGCTTGCCTTCCACGATGTTGTGCTCCCATTCTTTCAATAGAATGTTTCCTCTGGTCTGCTCCGAAATGGTGAACCTGAGAGTGCTTCTCGAATCCCTGTTGTTTGTGGCTATCACAGCCTCTTGGAAGGCGACCCGTGTTGCTCCAGCTTCCCTTTCTCTAGCACTTAAATTATCCAAAACTTGATTAACCAGCAAGCAGTTGACTTGAATCCCCTCAACCTTGCCGAGTAAATTTCATTGGGCCGCAGAGACTCTGCCCTGAATTGCCATCGCCTGGGACTGAAACATCCTGATATCTATCACTTTTCTTTTGGCGATCTCCACCCTAGCTTGTAGTTGTTTGATCAAATCCTTTTGTTGGCTCGCTTGCATCTGACCATCCCAGACCACCAGCTATGCTTGCTCGAGCTTAGTCTTGAGTAGCTCTATCTCATTCTTATCGCCCAACCTGGCCTGTTCTATTCCTACGCTCGCCTGGTCTTTGGCAGTCTCTGTTGTTGTGGCTAGTCTGGCTTCAAGGGTCTTGATGAGTCGATTTTTTCGTTTAAGCTGGTTTTTCAAAAGCCCGACTGAAAATTGATTCGTCGAGGCATATGCTCCTAATGTCCCTGCTATTTTAGTCGTGAATTGTTCATTCTTCTTGTCTTTTCCATCAGTTATAACTTTGTATTTCTTGGTCGTTGACTCTCCTTCCTAATAGAATTCCCTCTTTACCACTGCCTTTCTCTTCTTATCGAAGAAAAACAAATTCAGAGGGAGTTCTTCTATCCTTATAGGCCTCAAATCTTCATTGAAGATCCATCCTGCATCAATATTTCCCTGAGTCGATTGCAAAGGGGTGACCGATGTGATAGGATATTCGATTTGTTTTATTGATGGTCCCGGAGTAGTAACCGGACTCTGCTTCTTCGGCAGGTCGGGAGTCTTTATCTCTGCTTTCGAATTTTTAGTTTGCTCTCCCTCGTCCTGGTGTTTTTCTTGATCGGGAGTTGCATCCTTAGAGCCTTCAGCATCTTTTTGTTTCACCTCCACCGTACTTGGACTCTCACCCCGCAACACTGTGGGAAGGCAACTGCGTCGATGTTCTTGGAAATTCAGAACATCGACTCTCTCCTCAGGTGCCAAGGTTTGTATCTGAGATAGAATCTCGGCATAGGACCTTGCGCCTCAGAAAATGTCATCCGAGGGTGAATTATCATGCTCAAATCTCTTGAGCTCGCAACTGGCCAAATGATTGCTCACAACCCTTTGCGGATCGTGCTTCTTGTATTCAATGAGGACCAAATTTAGGTATTTCAGGGCTGCTGCCTCATCTTTGGCATGCCCAAAATCTAATAAAGAATATGAATTTAAATGAGCAGGAAAAGGTGTCCATACCTTCTTTGAATATCCCTTAAGCTCCTTACTTATACCACCAATTATTGTTTGCCTAGCAACCTCACGACAAGCTAACTTGTCGGGAATGAACAATGGCAATGCATGTGGGGGAACAGAAGCCCCGAAAAATCTGAGGTATGAAAATTTGGCCTCCACATACCAGTCGGCTATGCTGATCAGATTTGACACTATACTGTCCGAGATCCTCGGTGGTGGGTAGCCGAAAATAGTGACATGTAGGGGCACCATCACCCAGTTGAAGATTTCATATACAAAATTTGGCGCTTTGTTTTCCCATAATTTCACATGATAAACATGGACAGGCTCATCTTCTGCTGGGGTCCAACTCCAGTTCATTAAAGGAAATGGTGTTAAAAAACACACGGCTTCCATAATGTATGCAGACATGAAAAATGAAGACGCCTTTCCACCCTCTTTCTGCGCCCGATACTCTGTGATTCGACTGGTCAAGCTGTCGGACAGCATTTTCGCCCAATCGAAGGAATTGCCTTCGGCGACCTAGAACATTAGAGGCACCCAGGAAAGAAAAAAATGTGAGGTGTCCTCTCTCCCATATAGCCTGCATGTCATCATAGCTACATACTTGTACTGCGATTCTAAGGAAGCTATTGAATATATGTCGTGGCTATCAGCCCTAAACTTCGCGGCATGCGAAACCCAATCTCTTATTAAGATGGACATGGTTTTATCATACTGTATACATTCCTTCTGCTTGAACTCGTCCAAAAATTTGGTGCCATATGTATAGTCGGACGTTGTGGGCAGCTTATACATGACTTGCAGATGTTCAGGCCTAAAAGTCACGATGGTGACCTTCTGCTCATTCATGATGGTTCTGGTTAGTATGTCCACATGGTCTAATGCCCATCGGACCATGTCATAATATGGAAGCAATCCTGGCTTGGCTGCTACTTTGTGCATTCCGGATTGAATGACGATCTTATACTTGGTGGTTATGTCATCCTTTTCATTGTCGCTGGAGTCGTTGGAATAATCCACCAATTCGGCCTGCAGAACATCTGAAATGAACGACCAATTTAGGACCGAGTCGATACTTCGAGGTGAATTATCAGTGACATTGTCGGAACCTTGTCCCGAAACCTCTACATTGACCTTGGATGCTTTTCGCGGGGCCATGCCTGGAGATTCTGCTTTAGCTCTTATGCGATAAAAATACGTATACATACAGAAGTTAACTTACTGAGAAAATGTGCTCCACGTAATATGAAAATGCATTTGTTATAATGAACCATAGATCTTATATATATTCAAAAACTTGGTACCTTTCAGAACAGGCCTATCAAATCATTTTTAGAAATAAATTTTGCCATAAAAATACGATCTTTATTCGTCGATTTGCCCTATTTCCTAATTAATGCCATAAATTTTGGCATTTTGAAATATTAGTTGGCGCATGGAAGGAATAAGGATACCTCGTGAAATGTGCAAGCATCGAAACACGGGATCTATATTGATTTATCTTAATTAATCTGGTTTTACCGATGTTAATTTATTTTTCGGTACTCGTTGTATCGGAATTTTTTCTTTAACTCTTTGAACCTCTAACCCCCGAATTTGCGATGATTGATTTTGATTAATAAAAATGTAATTATGATTAGGAGCTTAATTCATTTCGTAATTATTTATATTCGTCGTATCGTGACTCGGAGCTTCGAAGGTAAGTTTCCAGGAAGTTTGCATGTTGAGTTGCGAAACCGCAAGATCACGATAATACAACTTAATTAAAAGGGAAGGTAAACTCGGATTATGTGATTAATTAATTATGATCATATCCTTATCGTGATTTCGTGAGTCGGGGCTTAGACAGTGTAACTTTTAAAAAAGAAAACGTCGAGTGGCGAATTGTCGACAGAAGGTTACCATGGTTTAGCTTTTTACTTTTAACCTTGACATGAGTAACTAAAATAAGGACTTCGTGGTCTCAGCTATCGGGGCTACGACAATAAACTTTTGGATTTGGTGAGCGTCGAGGTGCGAAAACCTGATGACGTTTAAATCATGGTTTAGGAAAACTTTACTTCCATTATTGCCCTGGGTGAAAAAATTAAAACAATTTCGTCGTTTCGTTGCTCGAGACGTGTGAACTACGTGATTTATATCATCTGATCTATGAGATCCCAAGGTAGAGAAAAAAGAGGAAACATTTTTACGAAAGATAGGACTCGTCTCGAGAGTACAATAATCATCGTTGCTCACGTGATAAAGCTTCAGAGATTTTGAAACCACACACGGAAAATACGAAAACCATGTTTCGACTTCAAGCATTAAAAATGAAATGTGTGACGGGCTAGAAGACAAAGGCGGCTCCAACACCAACTATGACTTAGACAAAAACACATGGACGAGTAACACAACAACCAAGTTATCTAGGCCTAATTTGTCTTTGATCCTCCATTTCTCCGAATTACATATATGATCTATCTAGAAAAATCACCAATTCCAAATTCAACAAGGTCCTC